>JAOQGN010016211.1:0-13374 GCA_027564295.1 Himantozoum antarcticum
AAACTACTATTTTATCTGCTATTCTGATATCAGTGGTATCTGAATATATAATAATAAAATAATAAATAATAAATCTATGACACTTGTCAGTTAAACATGTAACAATGAAACATGTCAGTTAAACATGTAACAATAAACATGTCAGTTAAACATGTAACAATAAAACCCTTGGCAAAATTTTATTGTTACATGTTATCAGGCATTCAGATGTGTCTCTATTCATTTTATTATACACACTTGAATTATGCAGGCGACAATTTATTTTCAGTCACTGTGACCAGTAATCGAACAGTGGGCATCATGGCACCCAAATTGCTCTCTGAAATTTGGATGGCACTGACTATTGGCTATTATGACAATATCCACGCCAACATGATTATCTTTGGGGAGTAGTATCATAATTGTAGACTTAATGTATTCAGTGATATTGCATATTTTCATGCAATGTATGCTGCTCCTTCCATTCTTTTGTGCAATGGACGGCCCGACAGTTCATTCATATAGTGTAAAGATGGCCGTCCGTTTTGAGGATTGGCCTGACTGACTAATTGACTTTAATGTTTGAGGCCAAATATCAAATGCGTCTCCTCGTATTGACAATTATTGGAGGAGAGTAGATTAGTGGTAGACATTATTACCAGACTCTCTAGTAATAACAACGTCATATGCTTTTATTAGTAGACAGTCTGCCAGGCTCCAATCAGAAGCTTGGTTCAGCTTGCATGTTAGTGTAGGACTTGCCAACCCACACATTACCATAAATGCTGGCACACTTCCGTTCCCGTTATTTACTTTCTTGTATATTGTGTTAGTAACTTTGTCTTGAATAAATGCCAGCACATTTATGGTGTGTTGTTTTAAAATTAGTAAAGTTAGTGTGTTGAATAGATTATAATAAATTCAGGAGGTATAGTTTGCAGTCTGGACAGACAGTAAATGTAAATGGTGACAGTAAATATAGACAGTAAATACATATCAATTTGACTGTTCACACCGACCCCAAGTAAAGGTGCATCTAGCAATACTAGACAGTTTGGACTGACCCTAATGCAGTGTATATCCAAAGATTATTCGAGCCGGGGCAGACAGGCCACCTCAGGTACCATCCACAACCACCTCAGGTTTAAATAGACAAGGCAGGCATGCAAAGGGTCCATCCACATCCAGCTTGGGCTGGAATAAGAAGGACATCTAATGGGTCAATCCATAACCAGTTCGGGATGAACTGAAATAACATCCAAAGGTTCCATCCACAACCAGTTCGAGCAATAACTTAGTTTAGCAAAAGTTGACTTATGCAAAAGCTGGCAAACATAGTCGATACAAGTAGTATCAATGAAGTACCATATGTTTGGTCGTAGGGCTTTAATGAAAATGAGTTAATAATAATATAATTAAAACGCTTGTGAATTCCACCACGGTCAACCAACGACTACTTACCGGTCCAAGATTAGCGGTGAAGCATGAATATCAACTTGGACTTGAACTTTTGTTGACCGAACGCAAGCACACAATGACAGGAAACGGTTTGCAGCATCTGACCCCTTTCACGACGCGATATATAACAACGGCAGGCACCGCCCTTTATATTCACTTCCAAAGATTTACGAATAGGAATAGCTGTAACTGTATCGGGATCCTTCCCAAAGCAGACAGGTTTAATTTTGGCTCTTGAACTCCAACGAAGCGCACGGTAAGTTGCCAAGCAGTTCACTGTCATTATTTGAACGAAGGCCACACCAATCTATACGTAAGCACCTAATGTATGCCGTATTTCAATAGCACTATTATAATATATCCTAGGGGCTTGTGGGCATAGTTCTGAACCTGAAAGTTCCTTGCATCTGCATCTACCCAAAAACTGAGAACAAATTAGGCTCTGTAATGGTGACTGATATGTCACTGATCTCAGGGAATGAAACCAATTATCGTCTCCACAGATGTGTAATATGAATCAAACACTATGTAACAAAATCCTTAATAGGTGTATGTACAACCGATTGCTCAACCAGCGCTGATTGCGACAGTGACCAAGACTGTCATGTCGATGGCGTTTGTTCAGTCACATGTGATACTACAGATGATTGTGGAGATGGCCAGATTTGCAGTGGTGGAAGCTGTAACCTGCAGTGTACCGTTGAGGAAGACTGTGCCAGAACTGACATTTGTGTCAATGACATATGTGTAAGAAGCTGTCTGGCAGGTTAGTCAATTCACACTCTTGAGATTAAAATCCTCTGTCTGTACGAATTAAGAAGAAAAAGTAAATTTTCAAGGAATCCCGTTTCAATGCCAAATAGCTCTCATCATGATGGGCTGAGAATTCTTCAACAGTAAGCGTTTTTGCTGAACACCAAGCGAGTAAAAAAGTGTCACATCAATATTTTGTCTAATCAGACCAATAATTGAATAATGGTCTCTGCCACAGAAACAACTGCTGAATGCTTTTGTTGAGCCGTAACCAGATGGAGTAGGCGCACTCTTGTGGTCATGTATCTTCTAAAATGTCATCCTGTTTAATGCATAATTTGATCTCTGAAGTATTTTTATATTTTGTCTACTGTGGTTGTTATTTTGTCAGTTGAAAGAAATCATCAGTGATGTCAATCGTCAATGATTTTTATATATTTTTCTAACAGCGTATATTATATTTAATATTTAAAACATACCATGTTTGGTCAGTTTTAATATCTAAGTTTGCCATATCCTAGATGTGGACATTTTTTCCTGCTGCTTAACTTAAGAACTTGCATAGCATATCCTTATAAGATAAAATTTGAATGTCATGTATTGGCAGATCAAGACTGCCCAGATCTATGTGTTGAGGGAGTCTGTGGTACTTCCTGTGACAGAGAATTGGACTGTGCAGAGGGTTCCAGCTGTCAGTCTGGAAAATGTATAGCTGAGTGTAACACAGATTATGTGTGTGGATCGCAAGCTGCGTGTCTTTCTGGATATTGCCAGCAGAGTTGTACTGTGAGTTAATTTTGCTAGAAAATATCGTCTTAATATTGCATTACGAGGTATATTCGCTAACTAATTAATTGTTTTAGTTTTCCAAATAGCTATCTCAGCTGATGTCAATTACACTAGACCCATATCTCAGTATTAAAAAAGCTGAACTATCCTTCCTGAAATAATGCTGAGATTCTGGCGCTCATTAAAATTACTATCATACTAATATATTTTATATATCAATTGCAGCCAAGTGATCTTGGGTGCACAGATCATTGCCTAGCCGATTCGGATTGTGCTGTGAACCTCCAGTGTATTGAGACTATCTGTGTTGGACAATGCACTGTGGACTCTGACTGCGGTAAACAGTTCACATGCTCCGCATCAGGTACACAGTTTATATGGATGTATATTGTATTTCGATTAATTATACTTCCTGTTAAAGAGAGCAATATTACACATTTTAGGCTATCGACCGCTTTGTGAACTAAAGCGAATATCTGCCATAGAGCATTCTCCATGCCAATGTTATATGAATTACAATTATTACTTTTTAATACTTTGATCAAATGTCACTAGACAACTACATATATCTCACATCATTAATATTATGTTATTTGGAATCAAAGCTTATCTCGAGGGGCATCACTAAAGCACTTACAATGAACTTTGCAGTCTACTAGCTCCGAAATTTCAGATTCCAACCACAATCTAGATTTAGCCAAGTCGAATAAATCTCAATTGCTCTTCTACATGTAACTTAGAATAACACAGATTAGTAAACGAACCATTGAGCTATGTTAGAAGTGGCTATTTTCTATGATTTCCACCTGTCCAATGCCAGTGTATATAAATTTCAGATAATAGCTAAATAGGATATATGAATGGCACCCCATACAGGGTTATAATATAATAATACCCTAAGTTGTAATATATACGTAAAGTGAACGAAGGAGCAACACTTCGGTAAACCTTTTTAGATGGCAATTGCCGAGTTGAATGTAACGCAACCAGTGCTATTGCTTGCCCGGCCAAGCTGTACTGTGAAGATGCTGGTAGTGTATGTTTAGCTATTGAGGGAATATCTTGTGATACTGCTCTAGACTGTGGGGATGGGTTTCTGTGCGAGCAGGATGTGTGCTGGGATCAAACAACTACCCACTCAAGATGTGGCAGCAGTGCCGAGTGTGGTAAGTATGGTGAATCACAGTGTATTTCAAATAGCTTATAACATGTTGTTGGTAGAACTCTCATTGCGGAGTCCTATTAAAGCAGACACAGAAACGATTGCGACATTGCATTATTGGCAACACAACATAGTTTTGTTGTAAATGCTGTAATGTGGCATCTACCATGTAGCTATATACATGTTGTATAACTACTGAATATCACTGTCACAATGTCAATCTCACTATCACAATGTCATTATTGATATATTTGCAGAAATGCTGTAACCATTTCACACAGCGATACTTGTTTTCCATGATTACTGATGATGTCAAATCAATAGAATAATTTAGTTTCAACTTATTTATGAATTTATGCCAACATAAACAGTATTTTTACATAATATTTGCGAGACAACAGAGTTTTCGATACATTAAGTAACTAATGATTTTGCATTGATTGGCAATGAGAATCAATAAGAGTCTTTGTTCAAACTCTTTGAGTCTTGTACACATCATAAGTAACTCTAAGCTTCGACAATCAATTTGAGTCAAGTTTCGAGTCTCTGAATGAGCTTACGCTACTCTAATGCAGCCTCACCTGTCTTGCAATAATATGTACATGCAGTATATAATATAGGTATACACAGGTTAAGGCGATGCAGCATTATTGAGATCATGTCACTTGTTATACCAGGTGTAGATGAGATATGTGTGGCAGGAAGGTGTATGTGTACACCTAGAACAGATGGACAGTGCATGGACCCATCACCCACCTGTCCACCAACACTGCAGGGTGGCTCAACATGCAATGACCTCATGGCCAACTCTAAGTGCTCTCTGGAGACCAATCAGTAAGGAAACTCTTAACCAACATATTTACGTGATTTTCTCATTGCAGCTACAACAGTTAAAATCAAAGAAGAGATAATGCATTTCACTTCAGCAATTAATAGATACATTTTTATTAGTGAGCCATTTATAGCTGTAGGTTGTTGTTTCGGTAATTTTGATTCAAGATATACGTGGCTGTGCCGTGTTACTGATAAGCATGAAATGTCATGTTGGAACTGTCAGAGTTATTGCTATTGACATTGTCTTTTGTCTTCTGTCTTCAGCCAATATTGATCAAATATTCAATTAATGCCTCTACTCTTTACTAGAATAGTGCGTGTTCATTAACACCTCATCTAAACATACATGTAATTATGATTGTTAAAATGCTTTCCACGTATAAGATGCATTGTTAAGAAGGCAGATACAATTTTTTACTCGTATTGAGGAATAGCTTAGGCTGGGCTGTATCGCTGTCTAGCAAATGCGTGTTAGTTTTTTATACACACAGCATAATCTATAAAAAAAATCACTCTTCCAAATATTATGTGGAAAATTGAATCTCCTTAGGGTTCATTTTAGTGCCCACAGTTGCTGATAAGCATAATATTATAATGTAATTTTACCTAGGCAATATTTTCGAAATTAGTAAATTGATTGTTATTATATAAAGGTTTATGTAACAGTAAACTAAAAATTGCTAAAGCTGTTTGCGTGCTAGAGAAAATTTCAAAACAAAACTTGTGCACATAGAAAGGCTCCTCATTCAAGTGAGTGCAAGTTTCTACTGTATATATTTTGAGTCAATGATAGATCGCATACTTTGGGGCTGTCACTTTGCATTACAATTGTTTATTTTTCTGTAATAGTAAGCAGTCGCAGTTGGAATGGTTTGGGCATAAGTTATGCTTGCGGAATATTCTCAAGTACTATAACAGAGTTAATGTTATAGTAGTGAATCAGTGTTTTGCGATTGTAGTTATATTCATATGCAATAAAAATAACATTCTCTTTACAACTACATGTGCTAACAATCATAGGGATAGTCACTTCATACTCCTTCCAGTAACTATTGCTACTAAATATCAGACGACATGCCTAAAAGCATCTATCAATTGCAACCTAGACTACATAAAGAATCAACCACTCACCATTTGATAATGTCGCAGACATTTAACCACTAGACCACTGTACCCAAACAATTTGCATCTGCTATATCTTCCACAGATGCCAATGCAATGATGACTTCTCTATCAGATATGGAAATAGGTGTGCTGACAAGCTGCTAGAGTCGTGTGAAGCAACATGTACCGAAAGCGGCCATGTGTGTAGAGGTTATTTCTGTCGCCAAACGTGCAATGAGCTGGATGGAATACGTTGCATCGGTGGACTATATTGTGTTCATGGTAGGAATTGAAAAACTAGTAGTTCATTGATGAACAGGTTTCAATAGGTACTGCTGAGGCATATTGAATATAGAAATCTCGGTAGAAGGTTATTTAAATTTGAATTTTAAAGCTACAACAATGTTCAATGCATTGATAGCGCTTATACCAATGTATATAACAATTTAGTGCACATAATTCTACTAATATGCAAGCATGAGATGTAATAACATAACATATAACATATTTATAACATAATATAACATATAACATATTTGTAACATATAACATATAACATAATATAGCGTATACCATTATATAACGTATATAACACGTATAACAAATATATCACATAGCATATATAACATATATAACATATAAAATGTGGCATATAACATTTAACATTTAACATAATATAAGATAGTGTTAGAAAGTTGCCATCTGTAAATCTATAATATCTGCAATGTCTATGAAAATTCCATGAGTCAAACTCATTGAGTTTCCATTGAGTTGGTTTTATATTTTGTGCACCTTGTGCACATTTTGTGCATCCTTCTCTTATAAAAGTCATCATAATTATCTTGAAGTAGAACAGAGCAAGGGAGCTAACTTTTCACAATTGATAGGGAATGAATTCAGCTCCACACCAATAAATAATGATTAATTATTTCTTATTGGTCAATAAATAGTTATTTGGTGCATCTGCAGCCCTGTTCACCGAACCATGGAGCATGGCCAAAGAACAATTTTTATTATTTATTTATCATTTAGCAATAAAAAAATTATCAAAGTGGTTCATAAGTCTGGGACAAAGAAATCATGATGGATCATTATATCTTAATTGCATTATTTATTCATGTCTATGTCAAGAACGATGTTTGCAACCCTCGTTATATTGAAGTATTATTTTGAGTGGTAATCAAACAGTAAGAGTATCTTAAGTGTTCTATTGCAAACTTTTTAACAATTTTTTGTATGAATATGAAAAATTTGTTTGTATTGGGGAATTGTTACAGACTCTTAGAGCCCGTGAGAGCCTGTGAGGGCCCGTGAGAGCCCGTGAGAGAGCCTGTATACCTTGAGCACTGTTTTTGTTTTTTGTTTATTTCCTATTATGATGCTTCCCTTTTATAAGAGCAAAGTTCCAAATTTCCCCAACAGAAAACTGTCAATTGATCACTTTGGTGTCACTTATGCATTGGGACATGATTGAGAGTTACTTTCCCATTGCATCCATAGACATAATATTAGACCTGTGCATATATAGCCGTTTATATTATATCTCTCTGGGTTTTCCACTTTGACGTTTGATGCTAGTAATAACTAACTGGGTTAAAATAAACATATGAGTCGCAGTGCTTATTAGAAAGCCTTTTATTAGAATGTTCATAGAATAATAAATATGTACTATTATATTGTTGTACTGTTCAGGCTTGGTCATGACCTTTGGGAACCAACCACAGGGAATATTTTAATAAGTATTCCTCAGGTTCTGTGAACAGGGCCGCCATTGTGGCTATATTTGAAACAGAGGAAACACCGTGATTAAAATTTATAGGATTTATATATGCTTAACTTATTATAAGCTCTCATTTAATTTGGATGTACATCCTAAGCAATCCCCAGATAGACCTCGTCTGGCAATTAGGAACCTATGCATGAATGTTAGTGCCAAGCCTGAGAAAAGAGGAAGCGTCTTCAGATACAAACCTCCTGGTAGCTGATGAAACTGGAGCCCATGTCTTTGCAGATAACTTGAATCATTACTGCAGGCACTCACATTACGCCATCGTCATTATGTTACTTGAGAATATTTTCCATTTTGCTTGTATCAATTATAATAAGGACAAGAGGTCTTTATTCTGCTTGGTAGGATACTGTGGGTTAACATGCTCAGCTGATAGAGAATGTGGTTACAGAGAGAAATGTGAACTGGGATTCTGTGTATATTCCTGTCAAACTGATTTGGATTGCAACGATAACCAGAAGTGCTATCTAGGTATTATGTATATTGAAATTATATTTACCGTCAGTTCAGTTACTCCTCTCATGGTGCATGTACATCTAAGTACTTATAACTGATAATAATTATCTATTGCATCCAGATCATTGGTTACAGGAAACCTTCTCCTCATCTCTCAAATCAGTAAATTTCACTTGCAAACTGGCACTTGCATCCTCTTACCAATGACCCTCCTGACTCGCAGATCACTCAGATGATGCAGCTTAACTAGTTGGGAATTTAATAATAGGTAGTAAAACTCTTACCCTTTGGATTATCATTTCATTATCTAGACGACAAAGTCATTAATCTAAAGCAGTGCCATACATTCACTTATAATATTATGCTATGCTGACTTGATACAGCCCTAAGCCTATCAAAGTTACTCATATCAAAGTTAAGTACGTACTCTGAGTAAAGTACTTACTCATATCAAAGTTAAGTCAATCTATACTCCTAATCTTTATAACGTTAGCTTTAGTGTATGGTGAATTTAATCATTACAGGTGTTTGTCGCGAAACCTGTCCCACTGAATCTGAGTGTTCACCTCTGGCTGCAGATGATACTACCCTATGCAATTTTGAATCTGATTGTGAGTCAACTCAACTGTGTCAGGATGGTCTGTGCCAGGAGCCATGTGAGACATCTAAGGCAGCATGTTCGACAGATGGTTTTGAGTGCAACAACGCCATTTGTCTGAGAAACTGTCCCACAGGTTAGGATAATAAATTGAATGTGATAGCAATCTGATCGCTGATTTGGTTTCATTTCAGTAGTTATAAATTAGCTGAGCTAGGTGACAAGCTGAGAAACTTACAAGTATATAAAACTATTTAAATCAATGTAATGGTGGCCATATCAGCATATGATGTCATCCCTTATTATATAGTTGCACTTTCTGCCAGCTTACATCTTGGAAGGCCTACGGATTTTACACTGATGTATCATGCATACCCACAACAGGAAGCCAGAACATTTTACCTACACATCTTCAGGTGCTTTACCATTGTGTATGGAAAGCAAAGTTAACGATAAAATAAAGGTAGTTTATGATTTGAAGCTAACGCTTTGGCAGCACCACACATATATTTACATGTCCATAGTATATTAAACTACATTGTGTCAAATTCAATCTTCACCAACACACATTGTCACCAAGTCTTACCTTCACAAAGGTCCAGCATCACCTGGCCACCATCGCTAGGATCGCTTTCACCAGTTTCGATGCGATCACGAAAGCTCACCATCACCAAGTCAAGCTGTTGTTGCTTAATATTCAGTAGAAAAGTGTCTTGGAGTCATTTATGTGTCCGATTTATCTTGTACGCAAAATGTTCAGGATTTTATATGTGAAAGTGAAATTGTAACATAAAGCTAAGTGTTGGAGTATTTGCAGTAGAGACTGGGGAGAACAGACAGTGGAAGCGGTATGGGAGCATATCCTGTCTCTCAAGTTCCAGTTCCAGCACAACCTTAACCACTGCGCTATCTCTGGTCACATGATGTTTCAACTTTAAAATGTTGCACGAAGTATTTGCGTGTAGCAATTGGATGTTGTGTAATACTTTTAGGGGTATGTGGCCATTCTGCTACTGATGACACATCTGGTTGCCCAGCGCAGGTGGTTACTGCTGAAATGTGCACCACCTACCCCATTCGTTGTCCTCCAACTATGGACTTAACAGATGGCTTTACACAGGTAAGTTATCCCACCAAGGGCCTATCAGATGGCTTTACACACCCTGCTAAGGACACATACGATGGATTTACTCATGTAAGACATTCTACTAAGGACCTATCAAGTGGCTTTACACAGGTAAGTCCTCCTACTATGTACCTATCAGGCGGCTGTACACAGGTAGGTACTTCTACAATGGACCTATTAGGTTGCTTTACACAGGCAAATCCTCTGCTATGAACCTATCAAATAGTAAGTACTACCCATCTAATCAATGTACTGATATCTTTCATTTGTTGAAACTACATGTAAATACATGTAGAACCATTGAACTTTAGGACTATAAGTCAAACATCTGGATAAGTTTCAAACGTTGATAATCTACTGCATATTTCTATTTCTACATATATATCCATAAATAATATACAAGTTTCTAGGTTACATTTTCTTCTGTCTAGCCGGCATTTATATTGTGTCCAATTGTATTACATAATGTTCCTCCTGTTCATTTCCATCGTTAAACCAGAATCAGGCAGGGCACACTAGAACCAAGTAAAAACATATCTTTGATTGATGTGATGAACATACCACACTAACAGAATATTCTGTACCAACTACAACTAGGACCACCAATAATAGTAATATTTAAAATTAGTGATATTCCAAATTCAAGTCGTCTACATCCAGATGTTAATTAATTATATTCATATTTATTTGATCGTTATTGTACATTATATTGATTTTAGAGTTCTATGTCAGCAGCGCAAACATGTGACCAACTTCTTTCCAACTCCATATGCTCAGATACTACCGATGAGTGTGAATGTGTGGATGGAATGGTGCGCTATGCTGGTGCTGTCTGTCAGTTTCCGATGACTGGTGAGCCTTCAAGATCATACATATTCTACTTTTGGCCTAGATTATCTACATGCACTTCTTTTGCTGGATCAAAGCAGTGGCATGACAGAATGGGAACTATTAATTATGCTGCTATATTGTTTATTTGGTTTTGTCTACTGTTGTGCCTTTGCTCCCTATTTGACAGGCCTCTTAAGCTTGAAGCTTGCACGAATAGCAGAAGCTAGATGTCAAATAGAGAGCTTACCTAGACAACAAGATGAACAGAGTGTGATTCGAACTCAGGACCTTGTAGGCCATTAATAAGAGATCTGGTCACTGAACCACCATGTCATCCATCCTGTTGAAGATATTCATCATGTTGTATATTAAATAAATCCATTTAAAATCGCATGTATATTTAAATTAACAATATGTACGATGCTAATTATTAGTTTTGCTTCTAAAAGCTTTGGGGTTTGGTCAGACGAGTTCAGTAACTCACAACTAGAATGATTGACCTAAAATAGACATGCACTGTCTATATAACTATTCAAAGTAAACCAGTCATGAATGAGTTATGAATAAGATAAGAAAATGATACTTTGTACCTTATTCAAAGCTCAAAATTCAAATAAATATGAGAAAGACGTCAATGTGCATGATATATACTTATTACATTTGTAGCCTGCAGTCCAAGAACCCCATGTGAAGATGCGCAAGTTTGTGTGGATGGTTACTGTTACGGATCTTGCCCAACTGGTTCTGAGTGTGGGCTTGGTACCAAGTGTGAAAAGGGAGCTTGCCAGATTGTATGTGAAGGATCGTCGGCAAGCACCTGTCTCAACCACCAGAGGTGCTCATCAGAAGGATATTGTGAGATGGATGTTCTGCGTCTCCCACCTGTTTGTAAGTAGACTGTAATTTTGTGTTATACTTAACTGTTCATGATCTCCTAGCCGAGTTTCTGTCTGTGAAGCCAGTTTGTTGTTCAGACATACAATAGGAAATTTTCAATTCATCTGCCGACTAAATAGTCAGCAGTTCCAGCTTGTCAAGCTATTTGAAAGTGTCCCTGATTTAAGTGCCAATCAACGCTTATTTGTCCGGGACCAAATTTGTAGCTTGGACTAACCACGAATTCCATCATATGTTTTGGTCCGACATGTTTTGTTGCTATTATTAAAAATTTCAAGCATTGCTCTTTCTCAAAGCATACTTTGGGAGAATAATAAAGATTGGATACTTGTTATTATTATACAAATAATGTTTCTTCATCCTAAATCTAGTATGAACTGTGTAGAATCATTGAAGTTAGTTTAGTATGTAATAACATGAAGTAGGTACAATTCCCAAATGTGTGATTATGCCTTATATACCTGCGTAGTAGCTCCGTAGTAGCTGTTACCAACCCGTTTCCATGAAAGTCAACTGAATGTAGCCCACTTACATGCAATTGCTTGATTTGCGATAACATAGGCAACATTATAATTATATTCACCATATCACTGCGCATAATATTAACAAAGCGTAATATTATTGCAAATCCAGTACTCAATAAGTTTAACTAATTCCACTTTTTAGCTAACAACCCACCTTGCAACCCCACCGACTCCCCTGGTGGTAGTTGTCTAGATCCAGGATTTGAGCTGTGTGTAGCTGACGGAGAGGATGGCCATGAGTGTCAATGCACTCGGGGAATGAGACGTTCCCTTTTCAGTCCATTTGAATGTGCTTGGATGTTTGACATGGTGTGCTTTCGGGTAAATCTAACTAAAATAATATAATATATATATATACATGTATATATATATATAATATTTCGAGCTACCTAAGATTAGACAGTAGTTTTTAGCAGAGTAAATGAATGTGTACCACAGCATCATTATATGATATGTTGTCATAATTTTTGAACAAAAAGGAAATTAGATTGCTTAGAGATGTCATCTTAAATTGGAAGATTATTTGTGCTTTGTAATCGTCAGTTACAGTTTACAGTAGACAAAGTATTCATTATCGGTCTTCCATTACTTTAGCCACAACAATGCTATTCCATATGCTAGGGTGCGACAGCTACATTATTTGATACCATTGGATACTTTACTGATACCTCTTGATGCATACTCTTGATTTGCATGCCCAAAACATATGCTCAATTTCTTTCGCTGTATTACTTTGCTATTATACATGTGCACAACAATTACTGTAAGTACACTTTAGTCTACTTTTAACCACTCTATGTGTTGAGACGTGAAACGCACTTCAGGTTAGCATCATAATTAACTTTGAGAAAGTGACAATAACACCCAACCTCAATCCGACTTGTGCTTGGTTCTCATTCATACCCAACAGTTGATACTTGCACCCTTCCAGCAGATCTTCATTTCGGTCGCCTTGGATCTGGTGATAGGAGAGTCAACCATTAATGGGTGTCCGGCTGGACTATCATACTATATTCAAAAACAAAAAAGTTAAAAATAATTCGGCAGCTGAATCTTTAACAATCACCCAAAGCT
>JAOQGN010016322.1:0-13373 GCA_027564295.1 Himantozoum antarcticum
CTACTTCAATTCCTGTATGTGATTTGAACTTCTGAAAGAGATGAGTAACACTTCTTCTAGATGGTCTCTGACATCTGCACATCTGAGCACACCCACATTGCAAAAATAAACCTAAAGAACCAAAGATTATCATCATAGAATTTTCTAGTGCAAGGACATCTCTGAATGGAGAGAATGTGGTGTGCATTTGCTATATGAGGAGGGATTGAGTCTGCTGCTTTTCCCACTTTACCCGTGTGAACAATTTCATATATGTAATATATTACATTTGTTATCACTAGGGTAGTTCAGCCAGTATTTTGTCTTCTTCTACTAGCAAGCTCTCGAATATCGATAGTGGCAAACTCCTCATAAAAAGCTAGCAACTCTCTTTCCGTGGTTATCAGACGAGGGAGTGGAAAGAGTGTGGCATTATTTGATGAAGAGCGGTAATGGGTATTTTTGAAACAAAGTGTACATCCAGGCCACAAAAATATTTGAAAATGAAACAAGTACTACTGTAATCAGTTATTGATATATGAATAACTTGGAATTTTGGATAATTATGAAAGAAATTTGATGAAATCTCACATACCAGTTCTGAGATAAAAGTTGCCTAAGTTGTCAATGATGCTTGGCGATGGTGGTAGCACTAAAATTCCACAGAACATTTCCTCAACTGGGCGGAATATAATGACGATATTAGGTTCTAAATTAGCAACTTATTGGTTGTGAAGGTATTTATGGTCTATAAATGCATAATTTTTGCACAAAGCTGGCAGTGAGCAGATGTGATGCAACATCAAAGCCTAGGGGTGTCCAGTGAGTTAGATGACATGTGATTGGTGGACCCCAACTTTCAGAGAAATGGGTTTCAGATGACATCACTGGCTTATCACAATGCCAAGTGATTATATATATAGAAAAAATTCATTTCCTAACATATAACTCATGTGGCATTTAAATAATAAAGAGAAACGTATGCCTTGTTCATTAGTGACGCGTGTACAAGCTGTTTAGGTCATTTGGAAAAGGTCATAAAGAACAGTTAGCCATACCGAAGGAGATACAACAAACTGAATCCGTAGCCTGACCATCAGGCTCTCTCAAACATGCAGAGTTACTGCCCACCGGTCAGACTAAGGTGATGGGAGGGAAATTCTGATAAGCTACAGACATGACATTTACTTAGTGACTTATTGCAAGATCTTGAGACACCTGTGGTAGCTTGCCAAAGTTGAGGTTGAAATATTTTTTATTGACTCCAGACAATATAATACATCCATCGGCTCCTAGCACTTAGGAAAATGTTTGGCCCTGAATTGTTTACTATTTCACATACAAGCTGATACCATAATTTGGGATGGGTTTAAACTGTTCCATTAGTTTCACTGGTAAGCCCATAATCTCCCCTTAAAAACTATATGTTGACCATTGACTGTAGAGGGTCTGAGGTTCAAAGTCAATGTAAAGAAGGGACAACTGCCAAACGGAATTGGAGCACCTGGGTCAATAACTCGATTATAACTGTAACGAAGGCTGAAACTGTAACTGTATAATTATAACGAAGGCTGTAACCCTGAATGCTCGGGTTTAGCTTCGGGAAAGTGGCCTGCCTGCAGGTACATTGCAAGTGTCTGTTGTTGAAGACTTCAGCAGCACAGTAGGGCATACCTTGGTTTGAAAGAATTGATCCTTGCTTAGAGTCATGGGGTTGCCCGTGAGCTCGTCTGTTAACTCCACAGTGTCGGTGGTGATCTCGGCAAAGCACTTGTCACAGAATGTATACCTGCAATAGATGATGATAATAATAGTAAGAATAATATGGCGCTAGACAGTGTGCGCCACACACTCGCCACTCTACGCCGCCACTGTCAGCCTGCGTGCAGGAGTAATATCAAAATTGGAAATATGAAAGCATATTCGCTTAGAAATTATCTTCATTGATTTTATTAAGTGATACACAAAATAAACTCATCATCATAGCTCGAGGTAAGCCCACAGTGCATTGCGTGACATTAGTAAACGTTCAACAAAGAGGAAAAAACCTCTAGGTTGCAAGCAAGACTAGAACCCACATCTTTGTATATGTATAACTTACGCCATTGCTGCAAGATTAGACTATTGCTGCAAGATTAGACTATTGCTGCAAGATTAGACTATTGCTGCAAGATTAGACTATTGCTGCAAGACTAGACTATTGCTGCAAGATTAGACTATCGCTGCAAGATTAGACTAGGGAGAATTCTTTCCTCTACTATTTAAACTCTGCAGTACAATGATTAGTGCTACGATGCTAGCCTGACAAGGATATGCGCTACCTGCTACAGGTGGAGTGGATACTAGGCTGCACTGGGCAAATACAATAATCTGATACTCAGAGCACACAGTTACTCCCGGCACTTACTGCGCTTCTGCTACGCACTTACTACACAATGGGTTTCAGCAAATCTACCTGTTATCATATGCACATTAACAAAGAGGATGTGTGTGCATATAACAGTAAGCTTACCTGTTCCCTTGGGCACATTAATATCAAGGGGGTGAGTGTAGATAACAGCAAGCCTACCTGTTCTCATATGCAGCAGGCATATGGATGGCATGTGGGTAGATAACAGCAAGCCTACCTGTTTTCATATGCGTAGTATACTTGGTATTGAGCTATAGTACAGGCCACCTGTTTGCCATAACACACAAGTACATTGGGGTAGAAGACATACTTTCTGCCGCAACAGAAGCCCAACTGCTTCATGATGACGTCTACCTCCCCCTCAAACAGCTCGGCCAGCTACAGTATACAAGTAGAATGAGTAACTCCATGGCAAAATATAATACATCTAAAAGATACAATGTTATAAAACAATAAATTCAACTTAACATATCCAAATAGAAAATACCAAATGAAAAGCAGGTGAGAAGAGAGTGGGTGTAGGCCTCTATCTATGTATTAAAAACTATATTACAAGTATGGATTAAAAACTTATTATTTATATAATTTACTAAATTTAGTGTATTAGTTCAGCTATATACCATGTTAGAAGGTTAACATATATTTTTAAGGTAACCTTTCATATAATTTAAACTATAATTGTTTGTTATAACGTGATCAGTAAGCTGTGCTATAGTTGCATGCAATTTAAATAAATATGTTGTTGTTCAACTAGGACTGCAAATATTTGTTGCTAATTTTAAATATACTCTAAAACTTGGGGAGTTGTCTGTCCCATGTCAGGCCGCCAGAGATAAGACAAATCTGAATTGTCAACAAAATGTGCAATCAATGCAATATGCAATTAATGCAATAATTATGCAATCAAGTAGTATATATAGCATTCTCCATGGACCAATCATTATTGAAACTGACTCCAGAATCTTTGCAGATAATTGTATACTGATAGCTGCATGGCCCGTGCCTTCCACCGTATTAATATCAATGAACAGCTAATACGCCTATCTAATTGGCCACCACCTACTAATACTAATATCTATGAACAGCTCATACGCCTATCTAAGCGGCCACCACCTACTAAATACTAATATTGGTGAACAGCTCATACGCCTATCTAAGTGGCCACCACCTACCAATATCCACGGGTATATGGTGGAGAGGATGCCATAATATAAATATCTTGGGACAGTGCTGTCAAACAAACTGGAATGTTCAATCAACACCTACACCATCTACAACACCATCTACAACACCTACAACACCACTTACACCACCTACGCCATCTACAACACTTACACCATCTACAACACCTGCACCATCTACGCCACCTACACCATCTACCATCTACAACACCTGCACCATCTACAACACCTGCACCATCTACAACACCTGCACCACCTACACCACCTACACCATCTACAACACCTACACCATCTACAATACCTACACCATCTACACCACCTGCCCCATCTACAAAACCTACACCATCTACAAAACCTACACCATCTACAACACTGACACCATCTACAACACCTACACCATCTCAGGCTGTACATCCTAATGAGGGTAGCCTTCATGCATACTCCAGTGCCACCCATCAAACTAGCATAGGAGTATACATAGAAAGCATCATCACATATCATCTGAACATTACATACGCTCATCGGACAGTCGACATGTGAAGAGTAAAACTCAACTCAACTATGAACTAGTAGGTAGTCCGAGTATGAAATAGTAGTCCGAGTATGAACTAGTAGGTAGTCCTAGTATGAACTAGTAGGTAGTCCGAGTATGAACTAGTAGGTAGTCCTAGTATGAACTAGTAGGTAGTCCGAGTATGACCTAGTAGATAGCCTGAGTATGAACTAGTAGATAGTCTGAGTATGAACTAGCAGGTAGTCTGAGTATGAACCAGCAGGCAGTCTGAGTATGAACGAGTACATAGTCTGAGTATCAACTAGTAGGTAGTTGTTACCTTGGAGCACCACTTGTACACCCGTGATGTCTTCTTATTGTATGCCCAGGCATTATCTAGCATCTGCCAGATGTCATTGACATAGTCCCAGGGGGTAACATACAGCCCTTTCTCCAGCCTCTTCTGTACCGTAGATAGGTCCATAGGCTTTTTTATAATATCAAAGTAATCCTACAAAACAAGCAGACACATTCCAGAATGCGTTATATGTATTACACCATCAGTAACAGTAGCATAATAATGTACTGCGCATACTCTGAAAAATCCTACAGCATTCAGTCAATTCCTGTACATACTGTACAATGGTATTTATTAGCGTTGCGTCAGTTTAACGGTCTAACGAGTTGTCTTCTCTCGTTAAAATAAATTACACCAAAATTTTTATAAAGTAAAATTTATTATCGTTTTTTTTCCACAAATAATTACTAAAATAGTAATAATAATTAATAAAACTTACTTTGCCATACAATGGCAGCAATTTCGCAACTATTTTGATGAAAAAAAGTTTTACTAGGTTTTTTCCACAGCTATTTGTAGTCGTTTTTAATACTAGTGGTACTAGCACTAGTATTTGTTGTTAATTACTGTTTGCTCTTTGATACTGTCCTTGTATCTTTTAGTTTTTATTTATTGTGCATGGTTTGCTCAATAAATAAATAAAGTACTAGTAACTTGTTACTAGCAGTGTATATCACAAGTCTCATTATTCATTGTATTAGTACCATACTAGTATGTCTACAGTCACACATGCATACAGTTGAGCTAGGAAGAGAAAATCGTTAAAATAAATATTCAGTATTATCAGATCGTTAAAATAATTACACGTTAAATATATTTTTAAGTTGAAATTCATTAAATCGTTGATGTTTTTCACATTAAATAAAACCATTGTACAGTATATAATTATATTACCCATGGCCACCCATTGTGTTCATGGTATATTTTAGAAGTCGTCCATTCCTTGTGAACAGACAACTCCCAGATTGTAAATGTAGCCTAATTTCCTAGATCCTGTTGTGAAGGTAGTCAAGGTTTTGTTGTTGGGCCGATCCTAGCTGGCTTAAGAGCTTAGACTGGAGACAGAGTACTCACCCTCTTCAGTTAAAGGTTTCCATATAGTCGCAGGTTTTAGGGTACTGGTGACCTTGGCCTTTGGTACATAGACATAGTAGTCTATGGAGAAGCCTTTAGCAGGGACATATTTACTTGAGTAGAATATAATGAGCACTTGGCTAGTCTGAGAGGTGACAGGTCTAGGCAGGCTCTGCTTGGCTCCTGAATACCTGGCAAGCTGATAGTCTGTTGTGCTCTCTATTCCATCATATATCTACCAATTAGACAAGGTGGGGACTGTAAGCCATCGAGCAAGTCAGTGGTGGAATGGATGTTAATTTATTTTAATTCTAAATACAAATTAATGCTAAAATCAACAAGCGAGAACCTGATAACAACTAATAAACAGTTACATTATGTAAAAAACTACAAATTATTTTTGAACAGGTGAATAGTGCATCTAGACAGTAGCTATTTCAAGTATACGTACATCGGTGTAAGTGTCATCCGTCTATCAGTTTTTGGAGTGCTTTTTTACCCACAACCTCAAACCCCAATAGAAATTGGGGTTGTTAGTTGGGGATCGGGTTTTTAATTGGGGGGTAAAAAGAAAACTCCAAAATCTTATAGACGGATGTGACACCTACACCCATACATCAGCTACTCTGTACTTACATCGGCTACTCAGTACTTACATCAGCTACTCGGTACTTACATCAACTACTCGGCACTTTGAGCTACTCGGAAACATTTGCATTAGCTAATGTAGTACAGTAGACTCAGATTTGTAATCTTACAGCAGATATAATAATATTAATATTTATTATATATACATGTATAACGCCTAATAAAACAAGAGTTTCTTCTAAACACTATTTACTAACAGTGAAACTAGAATAAAAGCAAACAAATTAAAGAGAATGAAAAACTTGACAAATAGAATTAAAAAACTTCTTACTCAGGTCCTTGCAGTATCTACTCAGATACTCACATTATCTACTCAGGTACTTACAGTAGCTACTCAGGTACTTACAGTATCTACTCAGGTACTTACAGTATCTACTCAGGTACTTATAGTATCTACTCAGGTACTTACAGTATCTACTCAGGTACTTACAGCATCTACTCAGGTACTTATAGTATCTACTCAGGTACTTATAGTATCTACTCAGGTACTTACAGTATCTACTCAGGTACTTACAGTATCTACTCAGGTACTTACAGCATCTACTCAGGTACTTACAGTATCTACTCAGGTACTTACAGTATCTACTCAGGTACTTACAGTATCTACTCAGGTACTTACATTATCTACTCAGGTACTTACAGTATCTACTCAGGTACTTACAGTATCTACTCAGGTACTTACAGTGGCTACTCGGGTACTTACAGTATCTACTCAGGTACTTACAGTAGCTACTCAGGTACTTACATTATCTACTCAGGTACTTACAATATCTATTTGGTTACTTACAGTAAGAGTGTCATCCAGAGAAAGCTCAAATCCTGTAAAGGACATCTGTATTCGGTCCTCAGACTCTGCAGCTGTTAGCACCCAGTAGAGTTCTTTGTTAAGAGGATAATTGCCGGGATAGTTAGGACTGGTTAGGACATAGTCTGAGTTACGCAGTACTGCTCTGAACACTGTATTCTTGGGCACTAAGCAGATTATATGAACAACATGTACACTAAGACCAGAAGAAACATGACTGTTAGCACATTTGCAGTATAATGCAGCTGACTGAATTATGTTTCAGTGATTGAAGAAAAACCTGCGCATACATTATTTGTGCTTTGATAAATTGTCAGTATTCTATTTGCCTGAATGGATTCAAAATTGCTGGCATAAGATAACTGAGTTATCTCCTAGTAGACAAATTTAAGATCTGCACTAATATCAGATGTATTAAAGTCAATATTTCAAATTATTTAAGAATATGTCTTGGTGGCGCATGAAACAAATATTCAATGGATGCTAGCCAATTATAATACTAATAATATTTTACATCATAGCAAAAGAAGACCCAGAGGAAGAACAACTTCTAACTCCTAGCATGTTTACCAAATTTTAATCAGAAAGGTGACAACTCTACAGTTGGCGTGAAATATATGCAGAGCCTATGCTATGTGGTGTCTGGAACACATAGAATGATCTATCCTAACAATCTCTACAATGACACGGAGTAGACTACCTCCACCAAAAAGGACCCCGTCGTCATACTCAACGATAGGACTAGAACAGTGACGGCTAACTGGTGGACTGACAATTAAGCATGTACTAACAAGGGTCAGATTAAGTATTCAATTCAGCTTGTAAAATTCACACTCAACATAGCTAGAACTCCAAGTAGGAATGGAAACCTAGATTAAATTATCTATGGAATCCGTATTAATAAAGAAAACTTATTTGTTCATATTGTTTCAAGTGGCGATCTAATAGCAAAGCTAGTCGAGGGAAATCCACCTGGCCTCCGGAAAATCCGGTATTTTACCTGCTGATCAGAACACAGAGAGCAATTTTAGGGTTAAGAATCTTGTCTAAAGATCTTAGTGAATAAATAATATTCGATAGCACATTTGAACGGAATACTGACACTTCGAAAATTACAGTTGAAAATAGTCTGTTTCTTGATTGCGGTTTGGGGTTGGATAGGCGCACATAGTTGCCAGCCGTCTGGTGCCATAAGTTCTCACTCTCTTTCAAACAGTAATTTGCGAATAGACATGGATTCACTTTGAACCCAGGAACATGATCGTTGTTCCGCAATCTTTGCCACTTGACCATCTCTGCTCCCTAGCCTTGACCACAGTGCTTCCATTTTGGAAACCTTACAATTCCTGATTTGTTCCTATTTTTTAGCCCAATTTCCTTATTTTTCTACCCTAAATTCCTCGTGTATTTCCTTACAATTTGTTGCTATTTTCAACACATTACGCTAATTTTTTTGTTTGCTGGCTTTATATAGGCCATGACAATTGGTATTTTAGATTTGTGTGATGAATTATTGAAAAGCTGGTTAGGGTCTATGTTTATCGTTTTATTGCAAACTTGATCAACTCTAACCGATTGCAAATTTATTTTTTTTGGTGAGGGCAGGTGCTGGCTTTTAGAGTTTGGAAGGAAAATCCATATGAGGCAAGGGGAATCTACAGTTAGTGAGTAAGGAAATAGGATGAGGGAGCTAAGGGATTTGGTTTATCAGAAACATTATTTTCGGGATGAGGAGGTAATACAGATTTAAAGTACCAACTGTCATGGCCTAAGAACAAGTAATTATGTTTGTCAGTTGTTTGTTGCTGTATGCAAGTAAATCTTTCTCAGCAAATAGTAGTTGCATAAAAATGAAAATTTTCTTCCAGTTAAATATTGCCTGCACATTTTTCTACATTTCCTTCCTTTTTCCTTCTGAAATTATTTCCTTATTATTTCCTTAGAGATGCCCAAATTTCCTTTTTTCAAGAAATTTCCTTCCAAATGGAAGCACTGCTTGAACATATCTCTCCCTGCTTGTGCAAACTAATGATAAGTGATTAAAATGTGTTGAAAGCTTACATGCATTAGGAGATGTCGTCTGAAAATTGAATGCCGCCTCCCAATTTATTTTGAACCCGAGTCCATATGATGAATCAGAGTCAGAACGAAATCTGATAGTGACAATGTCCTTGAAAACAGATATTGGATCTCCTGTAGGCTTGTTGTCGTAGGAGAATTCCACATTGTAGCTACCACCAAACTGTACGTCAGTGATCTATAAAATACACAGCCCAATGCTTTGAATAGAGAGACAACAGCTAGATTATTTTGGAAAAGTGTAATTCCTAAAAATTCTAGAGGTAGCTTTACTCATTAGGTGATCTACGTCACCAAGACAATAGATTGGTAAATGAGCAGAATGGCTGAATGGTGATCTTTAGCTTAGTGCAACCCAACAAATTTTGGAAATTACCTGATATCTATGAATTGCAGCTTGCGTAGTTATCGTCTCATAAATGTAAAACTGAAGAATCTCATATCCTACCAAAGACACTCATTTGCAATTAAGCTAAGCTGAACACTTGAGCGATTGCAGATCACAGATAGCTATTTTAGGTAACAAAATAGTAGTATCATATCAATTATGACTAAAACAGTTATAGTAGAGTAGTAAGAGATTATAGCAGAGCAAGTTATAGGGGCATGTTTGGGACACCCAAGGCGTTAGAGCAGATCAACTACTTGGTCCTTGGGGATGTATTATTGTAATTGAAGCTCCTAAAATTGTGATTTTTATGAAATTTTATATGAAAATAAACACATTTTTTACCAAGAAATGCTAAATTACTCATGCTGAATTGCTGAATATGCTGAATTGCTTATAATTAGGGTTATCTACTCAATGGTCATGCTTGGCCTTGATGAAAGCATGGAGGAAAGATAACTCTAGTATACTTATTAGATGTTTTATTTGGTAATTTTGTCTTAGACACGCTGCAATTACAGCAAAAGAGCTCTGTAAAATTATATTGTACCATTTAAAATTTCAATACTAGTGGGTATAAAACAACTAGTTAAAAACGTGTACTAACCTCTAAAAGTCTAAAACTTGCCACTTCAATGCTATACCTAAATAATGAGTTACCATTTCCATATTTTAATGAACAAAGTTTTTCAAGAGCTTGATTTTTAGCTGAGCCTTCAGTTAGACTATTAACTTACAGTGACCGAGTCGCCAGATCCCAGATCGAAGCTGGTAAACTTGAGCTCTAGCTTCTTATTCTCATCTCCGCTGTTGATAGTAAGAGCCCAAACGCAGTCAGGAAGATAATTCCCGTCAGTTTCAGGGGGAAAGATCAGGGTTCCTTGAGGGTCTTCTATACTCTGTTGAGAACTCTGGCATTGTTCTACATACAAAGTCAATTGGTACAAATTTAGCCTTGCCAATACTTATGGCTGATATCCAAAAGGTTCATTAGCATAGTAACAGTTGGGAGTTGTCCTCTACACAGTTTGTGTGATATATGGAGATGGGCTGGTCACAAGGTCTTAGCCATCATAACTGTCATAGCCAGGTCCCACAAAGTATTGAATAGTATTGGTAACAAAATCCTTTAATATCAAGGTCTCTTTGATAGCATACATGTAATTGTACTTAGAAATAATTTCATATGATCTGAAAAAAGGTAATATAACTATATCTGGCGAAGCCCTAAAAAATAGCAGTTGTACCTAATATTGCGACCGAAGGCATTTCCAAAACACCTTCGTCCGTTACATTAGGTGACAACTTTCATTTTGCGGGGTTCCCAAGATTTGAACTACATGTTTTTAAGAGTGATCACTGTGTAGCTAATTATTTGAAGTTTCAGAAGCAGTACATTTAGTAAAATTCTTTCGAATCAACTACAAGCTTCTTGAAAAGCAACAGTCAGCTATAAATTGCAAAATCCTTTCCTTCGAAAGAGGAAAATTGATTGAGAGTTGTCCACCGCTGACAAAGCAAAGCGCATCTAGCATGTTACCGTACGATCAGAATAGCAAAGATGGTCTTCAAAATCAGCGTCTATCAAGCTACATCAGCTTGGGAGTGGAATTTCTGCAACCCATGTTGATGTTAGCAGTGGATAACTAACTATTACTACTAACTAACTACTAGTGAATTTGCTTACTTTTGAGTGAAATATGGAACTTAGTCTGACGTATGCCGACTGGACTGAAAAGGAATTATACCAAGAACCTTTTTCACAATAACTAAGCATTTTATGATGACTGGTAGTATTGTATGCTTTGTCGGATGCACAGTCACATAGTCTTTAATTTAGACACAAGTATTAACAACTTATGATATTTGTTTGCTTTCACTATTGGCCATCAAGCCATCATATGAAATCATGATTATATTGGACACTGTCCTGTCAATTAATCAATATATTATTGCTGCATAATTACATAATACATATTCTTCACTTTCCTGTGCTTGGTGCCCCTTTCTTTCAAAAGTGTCACCAGGTTACACCAGATTTTCTTTGCTTGCTCAGGTTTACCCGTGCTTGGCGACTCTTGAGATTTTAAGCCTAATTTTTAAACTCAAACCTACATGTAGTTAAACTTAGTTTGGACAATTTCTGTGAGTAGCTAAGCCACCTTACCAAAGGATCCTATGGAGAACTCTTCCTCTATATTCTGAGCATCTAAAACAGCAATTAGTATAACACAGTTAGGACAGGCTATGTAGACATCAGCAAAGTGGAGAAAACATGCTAGTCAACAAGACCAGTGAAATGTGAAATCAAGTTTTTCCACAAATAGAAAAATATTCCACTCAGTCTGCTGGTAGCCAATGCTACGACAAAAAAATAATATTAGCCTTGATGTGTCAGCCAAGATCACTGGTTTGCTTAAATGGACTTCCGTGTTGATTATTGATACTTTTGGAGTGAGTTGCTTTCTTTATTAAACTTCTCATGAAGGCATGAATAAAAAAAGTAGATTTTGCCAATTGCCAATAATTACGAAGAACAACAGAACAAACTGCAGAAGTTTTGATATATAAAACTATTTGTGAACTTGGCACAATGCTTAGCAGGTACAATGTCGAGTCCCACATCTCAGCAAAGCCGTAATGTGAAATGTGACAATTATGTGGATATGATGTATAAAAGATTTTTGGAGATATTTAATTAAGCGACAAGATGTAACTCTGCTCAGGGTGAGCTGCTTAGGGCCGAGTGCGTCGAGACTTTGGTGATGTCATAATTATATCATTATATAATATAAATTTCTACCCATATATTTATCTACGGGTATCTAGTGGTTGCTCCCTCCTCAACACAATGGGGGAGGGGAGGACCTCAACACTACCTATTATGCGATGAAAACCTAGTACATGGCAGTATATCTATCTATTTCTGATAATCTCCCTCTCACCTGAATATGAGGCTATGATTAATAAAATAGCAGCTACTTTGATGGCGTTCCAGGCAGACATTTCAAGTGTTGTAATTATTGTCAACACAGAAGTCGTCTCTCAATACACTGCGTGGAGTCTCGCTACTCCATAGCTACCATAGTATGCTCTGGAGAAACTTCAATTACACCAGAGCCTCACTTTGCATCCCTTGCTAGCTCAGAGTTCTGTATGCAGTCCTATGTAGGGAGTTCAGTATGTATGCAGTTGGAGTGTGGAGCAGCGTGTATCAAGTTCCACTACACACTTGCGGATCATTAACACCAATAGCTTACATTAGGTAGTCTTATTCAATCTGAAATCAATTATAAGTATGGCTATATTTTAGATTGTTTACAACAGCGTTTTAGAACCTAACATAATAGACATAATATATTATTTAGAGGGCACTAGTAGACAGCAGAATATCATGTAGGCCTAATGGGAATTACTAGTCTGTTTTTCCTTTTATTATGATAAATTGTGATAAAGTAATTGATCAGCTAGAAAAGGTTAGAGTTGTTCCCCACTGGTCACAACAAAGAAGACGAGTATATTTAGTCGCGGGTTACCCAGAGATTATCCCCTCTATATCTATCAATTTACCAAGAAGTTATCCCCTCTATATTTAGCTATTTACCCAGAAGTTATCCCCTCTATATTTAGAAATTTACCAAGAGGTTATCTTGTCCATATTTAGCTATTTACCAATTTAATTTAGCAATTTGCCAGGAAGTTATTCCCTCTATACTTAGCAATATACCAAGCAGTTAACCCTCTATATTTACCAAGAAATTATCCTCTATATATTTAGCTATTTACCAAGCAGTTATCCCCTCTATATTTAGCTATTTACCAAGCAGTTATCCCCTCTATATTTAGTTATTTACCAAGCAGTTATCCTCTCTATAAATAGGTATTTACCAAGCAGTTATCCTCTCTATATTTAGTTATTTACCAAGCAGTTATCCTCTCTATATTTAGCTATTTACCA
>JAOQGN010016433.1:0-13373 GCA_027564295.1 Himantozoum antarcticum
AGCTCTTCAAGCGCTCCAGTGTGGCGCCCTGCGAAGGTTGCTGTGCCCTCTCCGAAGAAGTCTGTGGCTTCCAAGATCGTGCCAGCATCTTCCAGTGTGTCACGTTCGCTGGAACAGTGGGGTTGCACAAGCCCCGTGGACATATCTCTATAATGTCACCTTCACCACAACGGCCCTTTTCAGGGCCACCAACTGTTGTTCATTAGAAGGCAATGGTGGAAAGTCTTCTTCAGTAAACATATTGCCAAAGTTTACAACACTGGCTATAAATATTGATAGTATTTATATGTCATTAATATTATTTAATGTAGCTTTATCGATCCAAAAAAGGTTGATGGTCAGCTGCCACCACAGTTCTGGTTGTCAAACTGCTGGCCAGTCTATTATGCCCCGTAGACAGTGTTTGAGGGCTTTTAGTTTGCAAGAAATTAAAATAATGATGCTTTTGTTACCTTTCTCAAGGTGATTCATCTAGAAAAAACGTTCTAGCTTCTCTCACCACCAGCTGTTCAATGGTTGCGATGATCTGTCTAGTACATCACAAGATAGCTCATTAAACCGGTTTCAAAATGAGCCGTCATTTGATCAGAACTATGGTCAAGCACAGTTATTGCAGTTATTGGAGTTATTGCAGATTTTATCTAGCAAAATACCATTTTTCACCAATATTCGAATTTACTCGACTAGCAAAATTCTCAATATATACTAAATCTCGACCGTTATGAGAAAGCGCAGGCCCCTCGCAATCGTTTATAGGTCGGAGGTCTAATATATCAGCAAACATATATTTTTAGAATCCTAGTTTATAAACTGTACATCGAAATCTGGCATCTCGGCATCTGGCTAAGGACTAACATGAGAGGTGCTGGCATGGCAACATCCATTGCAACATCATTCCCGAACAATGATATCAAGTGTCTCATAGGAACACATGTTGACACAACAATCTGACAATGTTGACACAAAACGACAGAAAAATATTTATATATCGCGATGACATGATACTCTTTCGTAAAGACTGCACTGGAAGCAGAATCCTAATTGAAATCTCAAGTACCAATATACTGTGAACATGTAAATATGCTTAAAATTTATGTTGAGATCCTCTTTGTAGAAATTGACAACCATACCATTCTTGGTGGTTATTACCGATCACATCATGGGCGTCCTTTCAGACTATTTGAAACAGACGTGTCACTTAAATTTTCAAGATATCGTACACATTAACTGACAACTGTCCTCCTCCCCCAGGATTTGACTGGCAAACAAAAACAGTAAAACCAAATGCTCAGTTCAAAAGCATACACTTCGAATTAAAATAATTCCTCAACTGAAATGGACCCCACCAACTAATCGAAGAACTAATCGTATTTCCAAGTACTTGGAAATACCCTGGATCTAGTATGCACAAAACATCCAGTTGAACATTAAACTGACATTCAACCAGGAGTCAGCGACGACTTTATAATATCTGCCAAAATGCTAGTGATTAGTGATAGGTGATTAGATGGCCGAGTGGATTATCGGGGCGGATTTGCAAAGTCGTCGGTTTGAATACCGTGGTAGTCCACTCGTTTATTTAACTAGCCGAGTCTGATAGGGTGTTTGAGAAGGGCATCCAGTGCTTTATGCAACGTAGGGTGCAATTCACCGATTTGAGGTTGAAGGACCGAAGATCGCCGAAGTGTGTTTGTACCCAGTGACCAGACGGTGATAAATTATGTCCACCGCTTGGAAGTTACTGTCTAACAGTTTCATTAAGCGGTATATAAGTGAACTAATTATTATTATTATTAGTAGTAGTAGTAGATAACACAAAACGCACGCAAATTACAACCAACTTCAACAGGCTACCACCAAGCTGACATATCAGTCTATCAGACTTCCAGGATCAGCTCTTCCCAACCCAACTCAAACTAGACTCAATGAACGATATCGACGAAATATGGAATCTCCTCCATGAACAACCCCCCAAAGCAGTTGAAGACAATGTCCCAACAAAAGAAATTAAGCCAAAACCTGAATCCCAACCACCCCGATTCAACGAATCTGCTAAATTCATAGTTGAAAATCAGTGAAAAACCTACAACAGACATCAGACCCCTTCTACAAACAAAATTCCATGTTGAAAGGCCTAATAGGCCTACAAGGCGACTACTAAAGCTCATCAAAATCGATCTTATGGACTGAATCTGCAAACCACTGGAAACAGTCCCAGGGGTGGGACAGTTCCAAAACAGGGCACACATGATCAAACATGAAATGAGAAATCCACCCATAACCCACTTTTCAGTCCATCTCTCAATCACCCACATTGAACGCCTTTAAAAATTGAAAATTGACTGTTATTGCACTATTTATTATTGGTGATTTTGAGCCTTGTTGCATTTCTTTTTATAGGTATCAACATAGCCCTTTTCACACCAATCAGGGCAGGGCCTTCTATAATAATTATTCTAGAATGCATAATTATTCTAGAATCAGGGTACAGGTTAGGGGACAGGGGAAGGGAGCATTTCAGATAATCTTAGCTTAGTCACCAAATGGACAGTGCTAATATAACCATGTAAATACAACCAGGTCCTATAGATGCACTTATTATCAGAGTTGTGTGCACTTTGCATATGAATGTGTCAGTATGGTCCAGTATTTGGAGTTGTGTGTACTCATCTGCACTCGGCCTAAAAATTATGGCCTACTGAAGAGGTCCTCAGGACCCCCACTCCCAGCTAGATTTTCGGCTGAGGTCGTGCAAGGGTCATATGTTCATTGCAAACAAACTGGTTATCGTTAGTTTTCTGTTTAATCTTAATTAATAATATTTAATATTGGAGTTTTGTTTTTGGTTAGTTTTTATTTTATTTATCTAGCCTATCCCTGCCCACATCACACCCATAGTACTTCAGCTTTATTTAGAACACTCATCAAGTTTTTACTCTTAGGTTCCAAGCAACCCTTTTCAAAATTTCCACCAATCTAGCTGAAAACTACCCTCATTACGTTAACGTGATGAGGTTAACGTACGTTAACGTAATTACGTTAACGCAATTATTAAAATGACCCCACCCACATGGAAAATAGAGTGATCATATGTGCCTATTTTTGGGACTGTCCCACCCCTGGGTTTATATTGATCTATGGAATAGAACTTTGTGTTATGAAGTTTGTGCATTTGTTATTGTTCAATTATATTTTACAATGATGGTGAAAGTAGAGGTGTCGCATTCGCCCTTAGGTTTGTATGAATACTTAATATTTTACAAAAATTTTCACACGATATATAACGTCATCAGCAAAGTTGAGTACTCTACCTGCCATTTCTTAAATAAATAATTGTGGTATCAATTAAGGATGTATCGATTCCATGCTCCTTCGAGTTGAATTGGATTCCAACTTGCATTGAAAATTGTGAGTTCGGGTTCAAATGATCCCACATAAAACACTCTTAAACATCTAGAAAAATGTTGTTGTTGGAGGTAAGTGCACGCTTGCACATTCCTCAAATAACTAGTGATCTAGAATAAAGACGCATGTGGTGAGGTTGTCGCAGGTTGTCTTCTACGATATGACTGCACTTGGTAGGGAATGGGGATGCCAGCAAACTTATATTTCACAAAAACCACAATTACTTGTCTATGAAATGACGGTAGACCAACTCAATCATGCTTACGACATGCCTTATTATGTGTAAAATACTTTATATGCGCAGTCATAGTAGTGCTAAATACAAATGTGACACTTCCATTCTCAATATCATTGTAAAGTATATCGGGCTAATATTTAGCCACAACCACAGAAAGGACAATATTGCATATATATTTTGCTCCAAGTGATAATGATAATAAAATGATGATCTACAAGTTTATGACGCGTGTTATGTTATATATTCAAACATGTGAACATATACTTATAATTATACAAATTTATGAATAAAAGTAAATTTTGTATTATACAGATTATAGAATCAATTATTGAGCATATAGCGGGTATAGTCTATATTATATGTCACAATTATCATAGTGAATCAAATAAAATTAAGTAATGTCTAACAACTATAGTAATTACAAAAGTAAAGGTACATATGTATGTGGTGTATGTGTGGGTACATGTGGTGTATGTGTTGGTGTATGTGTGGGTGTATGTGTGGGTGTATGTGTGGGTGTATGTGTGGGTGTATGTGTGGGTACATATGTATGTATGTAGCTGTCATGTATATGTAGCTGTCATGTGTATGTAGCTGTCATGTATATGTAGCTGTCATGTATATGTAGCTGTCATGTGTATGTAGCTGTCATGTGTATGTAGCTGTCATGTGTATGTAGCTGTCATGTGTATGTAGCTGTCATGTGTAGGTAGCTGTCATGTGTATGTAGCTGTCATGAATTGATATAGTAAATAGCCGAAGAACAGGGGTTCAAATCTGAAACCAAGAAGCTAAATCCGGAAACTAAATACTCGACCTTGGTATCACTGATGGAATAACCGTTGTTAGTAATAAGCTGATTGTAAATTCGGGAGATATATTAGTAGTGGAGGCCATTGTGAGGTGGAGATGATTGCAAACGTCACGGTGATCTTGGTTTTATGTGGAAATAGCCATGCCTTGAAGAACCAGAAGGAAAGCATATGTTATTGCAATTGTCTCCTATAATAATTATGGCTTAAGCCCTACTTGAGACAGCAGGCAGCAGCAGAACAACAAACAAATATATATTTGATAGCTGTTGGTGTGTATGGAGTGTATGGAGACTCTAAAGCAAGTAGCCAAATATGTCAGGAGTTGTCACCGCCTACATTCCTTAATCCAGGAGAACTGCCAAAGACAGCTTTAGCATCCTTTCAAGGCAGCGGTAACACATGGGTTAGACAGCTACTAGCAGGTGCTACAGGTGAGAGATCTAAGATAATAGTGTAATGAAATAATTTTCAATATCAAATACAGTTTGAAATTTCAAAAATACTAAAAAGAAATTGTTGCCTAAGTCGATAGTTTAGGCTCATCGAGAGATAACTCATAATAGGCACCAACCAAGACCGCTACATCCACTGCCAGCATTTATCTGATGAACAGAGCACTTCTCCATTATGCTGAACTAAGCAGAGAAATGATACGTACCATTTTGCTGAAATTTCAATTGTACAAGCAGTTCGAAAAGATCATCTGACATGGTCCATTAATAATTATTCCAGCTCTGTCACAACTGCTGCCTGGTAAATCAACAGCATTGCAACAGCATGCCAGACCTCCTAGGCAGTAGGCTATTGCTCATTCTGTCTGTACATCAAGCTAGGTTGGGTAAGTCTTCTTTGTGGTAGTCCAAGTAGCCAGTGTTTGATTCTCCGTCTGTCACTCTGTACGGTATATTATAGTATGGGCTGCTAAATAGTTGCACCCTCCCTCTACACCGGCATATAGGCTACATTACCTGGCCATTACCTAGTAATATTTCAGTATATTATAAGAACTAGGTTAAAATATCTGTTGACAGACGTCTAAAACAATTCCACATGTCTTCTAATTTTAGGATATAAATCGGGGGACGTATATTTGAGCTACGGCGATGATAACTACCCAGAATTCTCTTCCTCCTCCAATGATACAGCTATAGCCATAAAGACTCACACTTTCAGTCACAAAACAACTGATGAGTTTAGCTTTAAACGGGCACTGGTAAGTTGGCTTTGTACCAACCATAGGCTTACTATATGTTACCATATATAGTAATATATAGTAAGTCTATGGTAATATATAGTAAGTCTATGGTAATATATAGTAAGGCTATGGTAATATATAGCAAGTCTATGGTAATATATAGTAAGTCTATGGTAATATATAGTAAGTCTATGGTAATATATAGTAAGTCTATGGTAATATTTGACTAATCTAGTTGCATGTACACAATATTATTTTTATCTAATATTTTATATACTTCAACTAGTGATTTCATTTTGTAACATTTATATCATATGGTATGGAATATGTTCGCTCTTTTTGCTGGCATGAGTTTGGCCGCCTGACTGTAATAAGCAGAAGCAGAAGGATATAATTATGTAACCGATGATGTTTTGACCGATATTTATATTTAAGTAAATAAGTAGTTTGTATATATTTCTACTGCTTCCTCAAACTGTCAAATAACTTCTAAAAGGTGCAGACAACTTAATACTGCCTGGTCACTGGATATAAGCACTTTACAGCTATTCCCAATCTGCCTTTCAACCTCAAATCAGTGAATAATCACTCTACATTGCATAAAGCGTGCCACAAGCACAAAGCACCCTACCAGACTTGGCTACTTAAATCAAATAAAGAGTGTAATTCTGCAGGATTCAAAGCCACAAACCTGTGAGCCATGCCTGCCGTGTGTCTTACTTAGTCCTAAGGTTTACGACTTTTGCATCACTGGAATGGAAGTAGGCAAAGCAAATTATATTGTTCAAATTTGTATAATTCAAGGATGAATTTTATGTATCTCAAATCATTGTTAGATATTCATAATAAACAACAATAATTCGGAGGGACAACTTTGAATACCATCAAATGATGTTAGTAGGCTCTATTTCCCCCTTCCCCAGCTCACTAATAAGATGACATTAGGAATAAAGCTAACATCAGACAGTGCATGAGAGTGCTTTCAATATAATGGAAACCTCGCAGGAGCTAGAGCCTAGTCAATATTTTTATATTTTGGAGTTGCTTTTGCATGCCACAAATCAAATATTTAAGTTTACTTACCCAGGAAAATGCAAGAGAGTCATTCTTTATGTCAAACTTGTTCCATTCAGGCTTGGGTGGCATACATAGATATTGTGCCCCACCCCCAGTCACTCTACGGTTACCTGATGAGGATCCAGCACCGAAACCTAGAAAAACACAACAAATGAATGACAAAGAGGCTGTAACAATGGCAAGCATTAGGAGCCACCATGCTAGCAATGGTAGTTCATAGACCTTTTCAGCTTCCCCACTTAGCCTTCATGATAAAGGGTTAGGGTGAGAGGTGCTCCACCTGCCCACCCGTCTTCTCTATATCCTTCTCTACATCCTTCTGCATGGTCTTGGAATCTGGCCATAATAGTTTCTCATTTGTGAGGCAGTTAGAAGATTCATTGAGGGAGCAGGAGGGGTTATGATCAATTTTAAAACAAATGGCGAAACATAAATACAATTGGTTATCAGTGCCTTGAAGTAGGTCAGCAAAGCACGGAGTCTAGCAGTATACTAAATTATCTATTGGTTGTACAGTGCAGTATCTATGGCTAAGTCAAAGGCAGCAAAAGGGGATTTAAGGTGCAGAACTACAGTCTTATCACAAATTGTAGACAGCGCCAGGCATTACATTGCTGGCGCTGTAATTTGGAATGTTGCTTGAAGTGAATTTAACATGTTAGCGTTGCTAATTTTAGGTCTGCATAAAATATTGATCACATGATGGATCAGTGTATTATCAGCTATGTGGATCAAAATTTTCTGATAATACTTTTCGACATACAGTATTCATATCCACCTGATCCATAAGTGGGGGGCTGCTACACCCCCTCCCCCCTTCACTTCTGTGCTGCAGCAAGAATACTCTACAGTTGTCAGTTGATGTTGCAGAGATTGGCAGCATAGATAATACAAGATTAAGTAAGCAGACAGCAACGTAAAAATGTACATCTGATTTATTTAATAACTGGTAGCATAATTGCAGTTCATACTAATGAATGTTATTGTATTAATATCCAATGTTCATGAATTGATGATAAAATCACATGATTATGACATTAACATATTATGGAATAGATGGGAATATGTAATCCTAATTACCACACAGATATTGTGAAACCATTAAACTTGACCCAGCAGCCTGGGTTTCTCAGTTGCTTTTGGGCGTAGAGGCATAATTTATGTGTGTTTCCTCAAGCCCACAAATGGCTTTGAAACTTGTGCTAGTGACCGAACTGACACAGTATTATTTATAGAAATTTGTGGGCGCTTGGCAGAGCAATGTTGATTTCACTATCTTTGTAAAGTTTGCAATATGGAACTGTAAAAGATATGTGCAATTTGTCTCTAAATTATCAAAACATATTGCACATAGCCCTATAACAAACTTCTTTGCAGGGATGGTTGGGGCAGGTGGAGTGAAAGAGCTCTCCTCTCAACCCTTCACTACAGACATCAAATTATACAAGCATTAGAATTAAATACAACAACAGAAAGTTTGGAAGTTGCTAGCTTGTAGACTGTAAATCTTACAGTGACAAGGGGTAAGAAGGGGAAGCTGACCTAATCTTCGCATCCTACCCCTATAATTAGCTTTAGAATGTTATTATATGGCTATGTCCTATAACAAAATAATGGTGGATGAAGGCAATAAGCCAATAACCTCGGTTTCTGCCACAACTTAGATGGTTCTACATAGAACTGGGATTTAACAGCAAATTACTCTGTCTCCATTGTATACTTTAAAGTTCAGCTTATGTTGGAGTAGACAACTTTGACCAACAAGTACTTGCGAGTATCCAAATGGTAGTATTTGTTAGTAGACTGGGTTTTCAAGTCATTTGCAAAAGTGGGGGAATATTTGAGAATGAGGAAACAGGTTCCTCGCAGAATGCTCTCATGCCCGCAAAAGCCTTGGAAACTCAGGTTAATTTGACAGAATGGTGATCAAATGGCTACATTGACTCTAGTTTTAAGTGCTAGTGGCTACAAGGTGACTGGGTAAATCAATTCCATTCGAGAGTAACACTCAATTTCAGTTTTTGCAAAATATCAAGAGATAATTGGAGCTAACTGGAAAGGCTGGTAGTCAGTCTAACTGAGGTGGCTAGTAGTCAGTCTAACTGGAGAGGCTGGTAGTCAGTTTTTTTGTCCATCCAGATGAGAAAAAGATTTGTGCGAATCTTTTAATTAAGATTAAGATTAATATTGAGATTAAGATTAAGATACTAAATTAGATTTTATGAAAAAGATTAACTCCTCATCTGTTTGATGAGAAAAATATTTTCCATCCTCTCTCTTTCAGAATATAGTATCAAGTGACGGTTTTTGTCCAACTTCTGTGATAATAGATCTATTCAAATATACCGGTCACATGATATCGTTCGCTCGAGAGCAAAGGGGGGCTTGAATTCGAAATGCACACACAAGAGTAGACAACTCCATATTTTCCAGCACATTGTTTTATTTCGTTCGATAGTTGTATGTTGAATTGAAAAAACAAGAGTAGACAACTTGATATTTTTATTCACATTGTTTTATTTCCCATAATAACAAATGAAATCATGTATTGCATAGAACAAAAATAAGTTTTCAAACGGGTTTGAAAGCTTTCATAACTGGAGAAGTAATCGTATGCTCATCCGCAACCATGTGGAATTTTATTTGACAGATTTTGTTCAAGAGGTGGTGTCTGCACTAAATTACTAAATAGGCGTGGTAAAAGTATACTAAGCTGCAGGTGATAAAACTCAGTAAATTAAATATGCCAATCTTACCAGCATAGACCAGAGTATTATCTTCGGGACACACCTTCTTTCCCCACCTAGTATATACAACTCCTACAACATCTCTCCCTTTAGTGGAACGGTGAGGAGACGTGATAGATGAATGTCTGGACATGGCCGGTGCAGTTTGTGTCTGGTTAGCTCGGAGCTCTGTCAACTCCTTTTGCATCTGACTCCAACGTATTGATACACCAAATATAGTTCCAATCACTAGGAATAGTGATATTAGACTGATAGCTATAGGAATTGTGGAATAGACATCTCTGCAGCACCTGTAGTATATAAGTAGGAATTAAGGTATCGGTAGCGAGAAGAGGTCAATCAAATATGTTTGCCTCAGTTCTCTTAATAGTGTTAGAATTGTTTCATAGGGATGACAAACCACTCTAATGTAATAGCTTATTATGCGCAAGGAATAGAACAATCATGCTTGGTGATCCAACATGATATGATTTATGATATGAGTTGTGCACCCCTCACCTGTATTTAAGACTACTGATTTTTGCCATAATTGATTTCAAACTTATTTTTATAAATTTGCAGCTTACTTATCAATCAAGGATATAAATATAGGTGGATAAATATGCTAGTGTTAGTTAAAGTCTTCCCAGGTCTTAAGACCCATAAGGGCTGAGCTTATCCCGGTTTCTATGGCATTAAACAACTGAGAGTAGAAGACGCTCACTGGAGATGATGTCAGTCGGACTCAGGTTAATTTCCCAGCTGATGCCAGCACTCATTCGCAACTGAGTCGACTGGAGTACTGTGAAATAAATCCTTGCTTAAGGGATACCACACAGGGAATCGAATCCCAATCCTTGCAGTCAGGAGTGAATTTCTTTAACCGCTAGGCTGCAATTGCTTCACAAATGAAAATACCAATTTCCGACTTAGGATGCCAAAACCACAACCTCAAACTCCAAAATCTAAATCTACTTTAACTTACATTGACCGAATTGAAAAGGAATCATACCAAATACCGTACCTCTACGCTATGCCGCTCATCATTTATGTATGAACTCGTCTTGTGGGAAGATATACATTATTTACCACTGAAGAAAAATAAATTGGAGTCATAAACCAGTTGGCCAACCTTTGACTAACCATCATTTCAGACAACATATTAAATATATACCTAGATTTAAATCTGCCAAAGGCTTTTGACACTGAGCTCTTCTCCATACTCCAGATCCTTGCCTTATCATTCTCAGCACCAGGTGTCATCTTTAAATGTAAAATTGATCAAAATAATAATAGTCAATATCTTAAAGACAACCACTTGTAAAAAATGCTAATGCAATAGAGAATATTTCTATAGTAAGAGTATTTCTCTATCTGATATCAAGTTAGTAGTTATGGCACTAAGCGAATGTCAACCAAGGCAATGTTCATTGGACCACAAATTATTTAAGGAATGACAACCAGGATTCTATTGATTGGATCACAAACTATTTTCAAGGTCGTAGCAGCTAAGACATCGTTGGGAAGTATTTTGGAAATATAATGGTCAAGTGACTGAGCTAACATGCTGCATCAGCTATATCACCGGACCGGATCTGGAGCAACTTTATGAAGTGAAATACATTCACATTATATCCAAAATTGCTATAATGTGTAATGGGTAAGAAATATACACGGGCAAAATAATCATAGGTATCAGCATAAAACATCTGCATTGTCACTACATGAAAAAAATTAAATTAAATTAAAATTATATAAATATTATTACTAAAATATTTATTATAAATAACCAAATAAAAATGCCTGGAACTATACAGACATTTTGGGATTCTTTGAGTCCAAAAACTGTGTTATGTTGAGCTTGTCAAAGCAGTTTTATTTATGGTAATGTAAATAGTTGCCTAGACTGAAGTTTCACCCAAATCCCTATTCTATAGTTAGATGTCTACTACTAGTTAGATGTCTACTGGTAGCGCAATACGTCTAAATACCGGCTGCACTATATTGGGAAGGAGGATACGTTGGGTAGGATCTGAGCACCCCTAACTAAACAATTTAACTAAAGAATTTAATTTAATTCAATTATATTCAAATTTTAGCTGGCTAAAAGCTATTAAATTACTGATAGAGACGAATAATATTTTTTCACCTTGCTAGTTCTATTTTTACATGTATATATGCATTTACCTATTTTAGGAGCAATAATGTTTTAGGAGGGTGGGGATTGTATAATTATACAGGCAAAAGCTTGCAATTTTGATAATAATGCAAAATCATCTTAAGTTTGCTTTTTTCTCTCTTGTGAGAAAATCTTTATATCTTTCATTGCATAAATAATTTAAATGTTTATCTATTGTGTATATTTAATACTGTGTGAAGCAAGACTAAACAACTCAATAAATTAATGGACCATTTCTTGTTTTGTAACACTCATATCCTTGTAATTAGGTTGTCATGGAAACCCATAAACAATTATCAAATATATTTATATGATGATACCATATTATATCAACAATACACCTTGTACACCTTCTAGAGGAACAAGGAAACCGTATCCGCATTCATTTACACGTTATTGCATCCCTCACATAACTATGTTCTTTAGAGGGTATTACATTCCTCTACAATAATCTGGGTTTCCTGACAATTTCATCAAATTTAATGTGAATATTTGAGCCTTTTGAAGTTTGGTCTGTTTAAATCAATTGGAACAATCTGTGGCCAACGATGATAGTAATCTTCACGTACACTGAATTGATCATTTAATTGGAGTTGGTAGGAATTCTTAGGGAGTGTGCAGTCAAATCAGCTGCGTGGGATGCAATTTTTGAGACAGAGCAGCAGATTGTATTTGAGGTAGTAATTGTCTCACATTTCCAGAATTATCTAATCATGGAGTGAAAATTGTCGTGTTTTTATAAAATTGTTAAAAAGTGCATTCCGAGTTGTTGTAGGTTTTGATATTTAGTTCAGGTGATTTTAACACAAATATTTTGTGTGAAACTAGACTTCAGCAGCATAACTACTCCGTAACTCCGTAGCTCTATAATTTAGTCTGTGATCATGAAAATTATCACTTCGTTGCAATGGAATGTATTGCGTGTTGTTCCATTCGAACGGTTCCGATATTTTATCATTGAACCACAGCCATCAAGCAGTCAAGCAGCCATCAGAACAGACTATATGGTGTTTTTGCTCAGTTGTTGCCTTGTTAGCTGTAAGGAATTTATGTGATTTCAAAGTTGAAGTAGAGTCTAATTCCCTAAGTTAATTGATAATACATATTATTAGTTATTGAACAGTAAACTGCCATGCATTAATTATTCATTCATGCGAATTATTGGTTGCTATTCTTTATTGCTGGATATAAGATGGACTATGACACAGTATAAATCAATTTATTGGAAAATCATACCCTAGATACACGTATACGAACAATAATTATTATGAGTATGGCAAGGTACACGTCTTGTTGGATAGTGGCCTTTCACGGAGACACAGACCTTTAGGAGTTGTCAGTTCAAGTGTGCAGGCAACTCCAGAAATTTACTGCTTCTGTGTTGGTATGGGACAGCCCCTTTAAGCAATGATTATTTAACATTTGAACTATTGGACCACTATTTCTGTCTAACACCAGATTGAGTGTTCTACTTAGAACTGCAACCTATAAACTGCCAAGGAGAAAAACATAGAAGAGTGGACAACCTTTATCTCTTCCATCCTTCCAACCCACTCAACCTCCAGGGAGAGTTCGGATAGGGATAGCTAGCTGCAACTCTGCCTCACCTCTCACTAGATACGTTTCGTTATGCAGTCACGCATTTACTCAGTCACCCAGCCACGCAGTCACGCAATCACACGGAAACACGGAAACACGGACACACGGACACACGGACACACGGACACACGGACACACC
>JAOQGN010016544.1:0-13369 GCA_027564295.1 Himantozoum antarcticum
TCACTGTTCTGTGTGTACATGCGACGGGTGCACAACACGAAAACTGTGCCACCAGTTTTCGTCAGCCCGTATCTCGTAGTACATGCGCCACCAACAGTGGGTAAGAAACTGAAACTCATTCGCTTAAAGACTTCCCCATCTATTCCTTCCACCTCCTCTAATTCATCTCATTCTCATTTCGCTTCTCCTCCAACCACCAGTCCACCTACCTCATCGCCTCAAGTCATCTACACTGTCATCAATCAAAGTCAGCTGCCTAAACATCATCGTCATCAGCTCTCATCCATTCACAGAGCTGACGACACTCTCTAAAGCCTCCAAGGTAGATGTCATAGCGCTTTTCAGCGATTGATGGTGGATATGAGTCAGGTGCGTGCTGGCGTGTTGCAGTTGTCGGAGGAGTCGGATGCCGGCACTCTGGGGCCATTCCTTCCGTTGCGGAGAATGTTACCATTTTCAGAGCCACCAGAAAGCGACTACTGAAACCTCTGGAGGAGTCAGACGATGTTCTTATAAAACTGGAGGATAGGTTCCTCACTCTAGAAGAACTCAAATCAGAGGAAATCTAGAGTGGGGACATTTTTATTCCTATCATTATTATTATTATTATTATTATCATTATTGTTATTGTTATTATTATTATTATTGTCATTATTTTTATTACACAATCCTTGTAAATCTGTTTTTCCACAATTTTTTTTGTATTACTTATGTTTCCTGTTTTATATCTATTTTTTATTTAAAAAAAATATATCAAGATTAGTATTTCTTAAAAAAAACAAAAAAACAATTGTCGGATATATATATCTCTGATGGAAAAGACCAAACTATACTGTATGAGGATCCTATCGGCAAACAATATGGAGTTATCCCTTCTGAGTCCGGAAGAACGTACATGTAGACTCGGCGGCTGGTGTTATAATAATAATTGTGAACAGTTTTTTGAACAGTACCATCCGCGGATGCCATACATCCTACGACAGTGTCATAAATGTATAGTATGTATGCTAGAAAACTTGCTGTGTCTTTTGCCCTTATGGCTGCAAGTTATCCACTCTGGAATCAATGCTTATAACCAGCTTTCTAGCATAATTGCCACGCTCTCCGGTAGCTTTTATGACATTGAATTATAATCCCTTCAGTTCTGTGATATTACCTGAATAGTGGGCAAACAATATGGAGTTATCCCTTCTGCATCCGGAAGAGCGTACATGTAGACTAGGCGGCCGGTGTTATAATAATAATAATTTTGAACGGTTTTGAACAGTACCAGCCACGGATGCCATACATTCTATGACAGTGACATAAATGTATAGTCTGTATGCTAGATAGCTTGCTGTGTCTTTTGCCCTTATGGCTACAAGTTATCCACTCTGGAATCAATGGTTATAACCAGCTTTCTAACATAATTGCCACGCTCTCCTGTAGCTGTCATGACATTGAATTATAATCCCTTCAGTTCTGTGATATTACCTGAATAGTGAACATGATATTACTGTACTCTCTATCACTTAACTCTTGCAATATTAACCTATATTATATTCCCATCTTCTGCTATTGCTGTGATCTGTACTCCAAACTACTGTCTCTCTCTCTCTATAATGGTGGGTGCCATTCCGCACCATCCAACTACCCGCGAACAACCACTCCTGCCGGCCGCCCCCGGAACATCGGCCCCCTCCGGGGGGCCGATGGTCCGGGGTTCAGTAGTCAAAACTAGACCACTGACAAGTCACCAGCGATACCGCTAGCCCAATCATCCTTGTCCTACGGATAAACTCCATCGCATCGCTGGCGATCATTCCTACGATCGGTCGGCCACAGGCAATTATTATGTGGAGGGGCAGGGCCAACGATGAGGGGACAGCAACACCATCGATGAGGAGAAAACTAAATCATACGATGAGGAGGCAGAGTCTATGATGAGGGGGCAGAGTCTACGATGAGGGGGCAGAGCCTACGATGAGGGGGCAGAGCACCAATGATGAGGGTGCAAGCATTCTTGTGGTCAAAATCGAGGGGGCCTTCTCGCTGATTGGTCAACCAATTAGCGAAACCCTCTCCCATTGGATAAAACTAACCACATTGCGATTTGCGGTCGGGCCATCGTAAGGTCAAGTGGGAGCGTTCAGCCAAAACTTATATTACTTATATTATTACTATCCTCAATACAAGGCTTTAGATGGCTTTAAATGTTGTCATTTACTAAAGATGTCACATTTAAAATTTTCAGCTCAATTAATCTTCATTTCCCAAGTTAGTATCTTACATACCGTTTTAAACATTATTCTAGCAAATTGCAACAGTAACTTAAATGCATTGCAGTGGCAGGCTGTCTTTAAAAAATAATTTGAACTGCAGAGGATTTATGATTCTTTTATTGAGATCTTGGTAGACATTAATATTAAGTGAGACCAAAAATGTATTGCATTTATCAGAAGAAATACAGCAGATAATAGTGACAGATGATAACAATAACACAGCAAATAATAGTGACAGATGATAATAACAACAGAGCAGATAAAAGTGACAAATGATAACAATAACACAGCAAATAATAGTGACAGATGATAAAAATAACACCTCAATATCGCTAGTGTTCTAAATTATGTCGTATTTCTCCAAACTCTTCCTGTAGGGAATTTTAGCTGTAAGTCAGCATGTCGTTTTAGCAATATGGCTAAATTTGAAAATGTTAACATAACTCAAAATATAGTCATATAAAACCACTTTATCGGTATCACCATATGAGACTATCTCATTTGATCGACTAGGAGTGAATGGTAACATACATTAGATCATGATTATTTCATTCACTGTTCCACAAACCAATTCGCAATATTCGGAAATCCTGTAATATTGAAATTGGATTAAAAGTGAGGTTACGATATTATGTTAATAAGATATGTTTACATGTACAGGTACATCAGCAGACAATTACAATTATAGTGTGTGATAAAAAATCATTAAGCACATTAGCTATATGAATAAATAATAGGTTGATGGTAAATGACAAAACTTACAAATTACTTTGGGGTTACTTAAGCCATAGACTAGGTACATTCTCCTAGGATGATAACACACAGTTGACCGGTTAAAGTTTATTCTCAGCCGACCTGGAACCGGATTTATGGTTAATAATACACAACATAAAACAAACAACATCTGTCTTTGAGAGTTACATGTGCAATAGAAATGGAAGAGGAAGAGCCTTGCGCTCCTCTATTCATACAAAAACTGGTCAGCTGGCCGACAGGCTGTACAGTCCATCAGGACCAACTGCACAGTCCATTAGGATCAACTGCTCAGTCGATTAGGACCAACTGCACAGTCCATTAGGACCAAATGCACAGCCGGCCAAGACCGGTAATAAGAAATAACTATATTAGTGATATTGTAAAAGCATCCAACCTACTACTCCGCATCCGGGAATGTATGGGGAGTACCACAGTATTAATAAAGTCAGCTACATTTGATAAAACACAATGAATGTAATAAGACAGTATTTAAGGCATCAATAATGTATTATGGAATGGCATATTATGTAAAATTTACACAATTACTTGGCTAGAGAGAGGATCAAGTGTGAAATATAATAAGACATTATGTATCACATCGTTGATCAAATAAATATATCTACAGAGAAAGAGATATAGAAAATAACTTCCAGAAGTGTTTAGAGTATATAAATAGAAGAATGTAGATTGGCTTGGGAATTATTGATTTGCCTTTAATACCCCAAATTGCCTAGACTCCTGGTGACCACTGACCTGGCATTTGATTCAAGGGTGATTTGTTATATATTTGTATTTTATAAAAAACTGATGCATTTTATAATAAATTGAGTATTCCTAATCCATTGCATGCTTAGTAAATGTCAATGTAAATTCCCATTGAAAAATAATTTAATCCTATATTTATTTGATAAATAATGGATCATGTTTGGTTATTGCAGTTTTGGGTTGCTTATAGCATACCAATACACTATAAACACTATATTATTACACTAACCAACCGAACATCCAACCATTCATACAAGCATGAAATATGCAAATTGTGATAATGGATTTGAAATTTCAGGCATTTGACACATAAACGCCAAAGTATTTGGTTTCGAAATTCCAAGCTCAATAATTGCTAATGAAAATCTGTATAACCCATATGCAAAATATTTTGGCATTCCTTTAGGCGACATGATGCAAACATTAACATATAAGCTGCAGGCAAGATATGAATGTATTTTATGTTTATGGCAAAGGCTGACAATCACCAATCTACATTGTGTGATAAAATCCAATTTGTATCACATGAAAGATCTTTCCAATGGTGCAACAACTTGCATAAAGTGTGCAAGTGTTTTTAAATATAGTTCACACTTATTTTACTAACTGATAATATCGGCTTGGGATATCCACTAAATTTGGATACAGTCTGTAAGTTAGCGCTAAGTAATCCATCAATTATGTTGACAACTCCACCCATTTCGACTCCATTATTAGTCGGCCAAATATTGTTTAACTAGCAGGCTGCACTCTACAGTCATTCATTCCACTCTGTGAATGTGTCTTAACTCCTTGGCTACATGATTAAATTTTCAATTTAACATAATTAATATTTGACAATATACATGAGTTGTCGATTTTTGCTTATGCTGTGGTGCATGCACCATTTGGTCTAGACACTGGAAACTTTCATCATTGAAAGAAGAACAAAATGCACTACACTATATAGTTAGGTGATTACTTCAGGCAGGGGCAGTGTGACTGGTAGGCCTACTAGTAGGGCAGTGAGTGTGAGTTAGTCAGTGAGACCAGAGCAAGCTTTTAGAAATATTGAGAAATATCACAGAAAATATTTCAGAAAGATTCTACCACACCTACTCAACAGTCATAAAGGTGATGAAATGTGTTGGCAACTGCAAGTGTAATTGAGTTTTGGTGGAAGGGTAGAATTGTCCACCACAGTACTTTCTATTACGGAGCTGCTCAAATGCCCAGTTATGTATATAAGGCTTAAGTGCAAAACAGATTACCATCAGATTTATCCTACTAATATTTTGTAATGATTGTGGCAAGTTTTATTCGCTAACTCGTTGTCTATTGGTCTAAACCAACTAGCTGGTCCAAACTTGCGCTTGACTCGAACTGACTGTTGATCCAAACTGGTAGTTGGCTCAAATCGACTAACTGCTGGTCCGACTGGATGTCGGTCGCGACTGGATGTCGGCCCGACTTGTTGTTTGTCCGACTGCCTGTTGGACCAACCACTTGTTGGCTCAAAGTTATTCCGGAATTAGAATAACTATATTAAATATTAATATTATATTGTCATTCCTTAATATAACTACAGTTACAGCACCTGAGAGGTGCTGGCATCACAAATAGAACCAGCTATTCCAAAACTGAATCAAGACTGAACATTAGCGCAGGCAGTGAATGTCCTGGCCTATGGATTACTACTTGCAATAACAGATAGCTGTAGCTCCATCCATGGGGCAAGCTTACCAAAGTTGCTGATTTCAGCTTGGCCAGGTATCTATTCAACAGTCTACAGCAATTAGGGCTGCACCCATACTAATATTGGTATTGACTCTAAGGTCACATTATGATATTGATACAATGAGTGTTCTATGGATGCAGTACGGCTAAGTGGCCAATAGGACTACCCAGGTTACTGCATAATGTAAGATTCTATATGCAGGGTTATGCTTTACCACAACACAAGCTATTGGGGTACTTGAACAACTCATTCAAAGTTCGTAAAATGCCCGGCAATAATTGCTGATATTTTGTCTTACATTTTGCAAAATCCATAAATGTGCGATATATAGAAGAAGGATTTCTGGTGTGTGACTTTCAGAAGATAGCGATTTTGACTCTTCAATATATGTATTACTAGTGAAATAATTATCATTGACTGGCTAGATGCAAACACTTCTATTGGATCAATACGATTTCATGAAGCTAGCTCAATTATTAATATGTCTAGAAATGCTGGCTATTGTAATACACAATGGGCATTAAAGGTTTTTATTTTGGCAGTGCGCCACAGTAGTTAGACAGTAATTGCAGGTGCTAATTCAGTCTGCACGCATGAAAAAGGTCTTCAATTCTTGTGAATGTTCTTTAGGTAGTCTGATTTATTTTCCTGGTCGATGAAAATAAAATCAAAAGAATGTTTTTCAAAACCACTCATCATAGCAGTTTAGCTCATGAATTTCACTTGCATGGAGTGAGTTTGGTCATACATGTATATCTACGCTATAGAGAAGATTCCAACAATCTTTTAGGATGCATTCATGTTTGTTGAGGAACCATATTGTAAAAAATTGAACCGTAGAGTATTTAAGATATGCTGATTAAGATATGAACCAAAGTTTTTATTAGGGCAAAATTGTATTGCACTTATATGAAAATCCACCCAATAAAAACAACCACGGATGAACACAATGACATCCCAAAATCAATCTGCTGAGCCATTTGTCTTGAATAATACTGTGAAACTAAATACAATACTTTTGCGTGAATGTTCTAGAGGCATCATTACCAAAGAGGAAGAGGTCAGAGGAACTGCGAATAATTCTGGATCGTAATATGAAACTAAAAGGTAGTGAAGAAAAATCATTCAAGAGGAAAAGCATTGTTCCAGGTATTGCACTCTTTGCTATAAATGCTTAATAATCTTTGACAGTAAATATTTTAATTAGCTCTATGGTATTGGCATTTTGCAGACACTTGATAAGCAGGTTTTCTTGTGACAACTACACCGCCATGTTGGGCTTGATGGAGAAAATACTAAGCTACAGATCCTATTAGCTACATCAGAAAGCAAACTGTACTTGAACAATTGCAGGATATAGCTCTGTTATTGTAGACACTCAAGGTCAGTGCAGCACGGAAGATATCCAGGATACAGCTCATGACCCTGAACTAGAATTTCTCAAGTCCTGTGCCATTAATTCCAACAAAAGGCCTGTTCCACGAGCACTCGTTGACACTCTAACCAGGTAACTAAGCACGTAGCTAACAGTTAACCAGATAAAGCACAGATATGTGCCCTCAATACATGTGCGAATAAAATTATGTGAGCCGATGCATCTGTCAAAGATAAATTGATGGGAGTGGAGTTGCAATGGGCAGCTTAGTAAGAGTTAAGAGCTCAACAATAATAACAAGCATATATCATTTAAATGCAAAGCACTAAGCATATCCAGCAATTGTGATGTTGACTGATATCACATCATTTTGCAGACTCTGCAAGGAGAATAATGTCGAGCTGGCAGTCATCAGACAATCAACTGAAGACTGGAGACAAATTCTGGTTTTGGGAGCAAACGCATCCTCAATTCAACCTCAAGTGAGTCGAGAAATTAAGGACGAGCCGGAGTTTGCTGAATTTACTGTCATAACAGAAGACAAAGAAAATCCTCTTCAACTTGTTCCTCGTGGATTAAAGGTTGAGAAGAGAATGAAGGAATTGGGTGGCTTGTGGACAGATCCTATTGACGCAACTGCTTGTGAGCTGTTTGTAATAGCAACAGAGAGAGATAAAGAAATACCGCACCCCCATGGTGCTGTCTATTCGGTTGTCCCTGCACATCTTATTCTCACAAAGCGTCAAGCAAGGCAAGCTGCAAAAGCTGATTCCTCATTGGGAAGTTTCGATCTTCATCAAGAACCTACTCCAACCCTACGTGAAGACAGTGAGGAGAGCGGAGATGAAGGAAATAACCTCATAGTCGGAACCAGACAGAAAGTTGAAGGAAAGAGCACTAGACGTCGGTACTCTATAGTTGAGGACAGTGCAACCGAAGTTCGGAGAACAGACCTGAGACAACCATTGCTTTTATGCTACAGGCATTGGACTTTCAGTAGGGACCCTACAGGGCATGAAGAAAGTTCAGAAGGAGTACGACGGGTAGCAGTATGTCCTGCCGCAAAATGTGAGATAAAGAAAGGAGATGCCCTCTGTCATCACATGTTTATGAATGACATTGCTTTGCTCTCTGTAAAATATCGTGATGCTCTTCGTTTACAAGAAAAATTGCAAGCAAAAAGGAAAGCAGATAATTTCTCAACAGGAAATATTTTCGAAGTTGATACAGCAGAGAAGATGAAGACTCTCTACGAAAAGGAATATGCCATTGCGGTAAAGAATGCAACCGGAATTTTGCGTCAACCGATACTAGAAGTTGCTCGACCAGGACAAAACCTTGGAAAGCACATGACGTTTGTTCTCACATCTAATACATCAGGGAACATAGAGTAAGTTGCAATTAACATTATGCATGCTGCATTTAAGTGTGTCATTTAATAGAGTTGCCAAGTAAGTAACAGTGGTTGATGCAGTGTAGAGCTTGCATATCAATATCTTACATGTGTTATATACATAATTCTCACTTATAAAAGTCTTGCATGTTTAAATATAGCTCATTAAAATACTTTGTACATGCAAATGTATATAAATCACTTGACTGAAAGATGTGAACTTTAGCTGAATGCCAGATTTTCCCAGATATCCAACTTCTTGCTTTCTATATCCTAGATGTTGAGGAGTTCAGAGTTCAGATCTTGAGGAGTTCAGACTGCATATAATTTAGGTGGTAGGAAGCAAAGGTTCATGATGCAGTGCTCACACTCTCAACCAATTTTTTTAAATGATCAACATTTTGCATAAATATTATGTACTTTATTTTACCGATCAATGTCACAGGCAAATGAGGCCGTCCATTACAAAGGGTGACCAATGATTGCATGCATTACAAAGGGTGACCAATGATTGCATGCATTACAAAGGGTGACCAATGAGACCATCCATTACAAAGGGTGACCAATGAGACCGTGCATTACAAAGGGTGACCAATGAGACCGTACATTACAAAGGGTGACCAATGAGACCGTACATTACAAAGGGTGACCAATGAGACCGACATTACAAAGGGTGACCAATGAGACCGTGCATTACAGAGGGTGACCAATGAGGCCGTGCATTACAAAGGGTGACCAGTGAGACCGTGTATTACAAAGGGTGACCAATGAGGCCGTGCATTACAAAGGCGGACCAATGAGACCGTGCATTACAATGGGTGACCAATGAGACCGTGCATTACAAAGGGTGACCAATGAGACCGTGCATTACAAAGGGTGACCAACGATTGCATGTATACTAAGAAGTAAAAAAGTAGAAACGATGGTCATTATAATGTGCTTGATTTATGGCATAGCATTAAAGAGTAGAAAAATGTTTTCTGATGAGGTCAGGTAAAAATATGTCAAACATAATATAGGTCTATGCATATTTGTAAAATCAACTTCTCCCATGTAAAACAGTTCTGGACTAAGCTGATATTGGACTTCCACAGTGCCCACATCAATGTGGTATATGTGTAACAAGCTGTGTAGCAAGTGTTCAGTGTCTATTTTTACCTTGGCTGCATAGCGGAGATATACAGTCTCGAGATGAAGATTTATCTCATCTAGTAATACTCAATAATTTATAAATACAACTCTTGCTGATGGCAGCAGGTCTGGGTGGTTTTTTTTATATTCCACAGATCATGAAGTAATTTATCCTTGAAATAATTCCAGTTGAATAAAAAAATATCCCCAAAGATGCTCTGTGTGTGCATTATATATGTTTGATATATCCAATGTACACATAATGTTGTGAATATTTGGTCATGCTCGCTGAACCTGAAGCAAGCTCTCTGGTCATACACTCAAATTCAATATTTTATGTTTCAGCAAACTGGTTGCTGGAGATTGTGGCAATCTTGTCTACTTGAAAGCCCCAGACGGAACACATAGACCTATAGGAATGTTTGTTGGTGAACTCTTGCCGAGTACTAAACAAAAGGGATTTAAGGAACCCCTCTACCAGGCTATCATATTAAATCAAGCTCTAAAAGATCTGGAAACTGATTACCCACAATGTGTTAAGGATATCCAAAAATTTGCTCTGTTCATGGACTAATATGACTGTGTTCTAAGAGATTATTAAAGCTATTATATATCTTTCGTTTCAAAATATTATTATTTATGTTTCTGAGAGGCAAGTTGTTGAAAGACGTCTTGTACCAGGCTAAGCGAAAAGAAAGCAGTAGACGAAATGCCATCCTATGGGCTCTTATGTGACTTCAAACTGCCGGCTAAGGCAACTGTTGTACATTCGTGAAGTTAATCATTTATTTACATCTTCATTTAGCAAAGCAATTATTTAATAGTTTATCGAGTCATACATCTTTCATTGAATCATAGTATTTTATGACCATATCAATGCTAAAGAAAAAGGTTCTTAAGCAGCAAAGATTACATAATACAAAGAACCAACAACTATATAATAAACATCTACCATGATGACAGTCACGTTATACCCAAGTTACTGATTAAGTTACCATCTGGCAAACTTGAAATTGCAAATATAGGAGCATAATAGGAGCATAATAGTAAGCATAATAGGAGCATAATAGTAAACATAATAGTAAGCATAATAGGAGCATAATAGGAGCATAATAGGAGCATAATAGGAGCATAATAGGAGCATAATAGGAGCATAATAGGAGCATAGCAGGAAGAGACAGCTTTTTATGTAGTCATACTATTTTCAAATAATAAAATGTAGTAGTTCGTCCTTTTCATTATTGTAGACCATTTTATACCGAGCAATTTCTTATTTATCTACAATGATATCTACAAAAATTAGATACAAGGTGCCTTCGGCATAAATTCACGTGGCCTTCCTTAAAATTCCAAAATTGACCTGCTTTGCATCTTACTGCAGCAATATGAGCGTGCACTTCGTATAGGAATTCAAGGGCTAAAATGAAACTTGCCTGCTTTGGAGAAAATCCAAAAACAATATTACAGCTTCTCCTCTCCGTACGTTTTAAAAGTGCGGAGCCTGCTGCAGCTATATAGCATTGCAAAGGGGCTCAGGTGCTGCAAACTATTTCATTTCATTTCATGCTTGAATTTGGTCAACAAAATTTCAAGTTCAATTGAATTTTCATGCCTTCTCGGTTATCTTGAACAAGTAAGTAATCGTTTGTTGACCGCGGTTGCTTTTATATGCAATTTGATTATATCATTATTAACTCATTTTCATTCATGTGATTCATGCGTGTCCTATGCTGTCATACGCGTGTCATATGCACGCGTGTCACAGCCATGAAGCTATACCGAAAGCACCTACAGTGTATCTATGTTTCTTAGTATCTGGAGCAATCACCATATTTTTTGATTCAAGTGACAATAAAGTTTATCAAATCAACAACCATGTTGATTTATTGTAGTAGTAGATGGTATTCAAAGTAATTTTAGTTTCCCATAATATGAACTTTATTATTGCTTTACTGCATAATATAAATAGTTTTCTTGTCATAAATTAAATGTTTAGAATCTGCCAGATGCATATATAATTTTGTAATTATACAAATAATCTTCCTACTGTAGTCTAATTTGTTCTATATCAACGAACCCACTAAGGTTTTATATCTGAAGATATGAAGTTTACAGTGTTGTAGATTTTTGATTGATTCAATGTTTTATAATTTTCCATGTGATAAGATAAGTTTCATATATACATTTGTTTTAATTGCTATATTTGTTATGCAATATTTAAGAGTTGAACATTTCCTTGATGACATGAATTTTGACTACTGCCATTTTTCACATTTCATTTAATTACTTTAGAAATATAATACATGTTAAATTTACACTCTTCCATTTTAAAGCATTACATAATTATACCAAAGATCCTCAATTAGTTGTAAAGCTATTTCCCGTGAAAGCACTTAGAAAATAGTTATATTGAAATCAACTTCTGCAAATTATTCCAGCAAACACCAGCATAAAAAAGAGCCTTCCAGATTGACGAAGGCAATAAAGTGAAAGTGTTTAGTTCTATGTTTAAAAAGTCAACTCTATGTATAGCAGCTCCCGGAGTGAAGCTGAGTTTCTTGAAAGTGAAATATATGTAAGTTTTTGCTTGAATTCAGTGAATTATATTTTACAAAACATATGTTAAACTTCACACAGATTGTTTGTATTTAGGAGTTATCTACTCAATGGTTCTGCTTGCTATTAACTTGCTTTAAAAGACAGAAGACAACTTCAGTGTACCTGAACCATAAAACATCAAAGATGCATAAATCTAGTCTACAAAACTAAATAGAGAAAAATGTAGAAGCTTCCAAGAGATTCCTTTGACACTATATTTTCAATTTCTATGAGACTAAAATTGCTTGCTTTTCCAATCAATTTGAAATATTAAACTGCTTTTCGCTTGATTTTAAAGTGGACTTATGTTCATCCGAATAGTAAATTTTGGCTCCCAAGACATTTTCAAAAAAATAGACTGAATTTTTTAATGATCCGTATTATACGTTTGTGTATAATTGTGTAATGCAATACATATGACATGCTAGCAGAATTGCAAGTATATAGACTCTTACTGCTAGGTGGCAGATAAACAACCTTTGCAATCTCCACCAAAGAATATGTATAGATTACTGAGAGGAATATCTCCCATATATTTCATAACAACCAATTTCTGAGAGGGAGTTATTGCCTCCTGTAAAATGAGTTGAGGTGAGTAGTTAGAAAATGGGGTTTCTGGACCACCTTACAAGGGCACACAACTCCCAATGCGCATCACTTAAAAGTACGCTTGACCCCCAAAGTGCATGCTAGCATGCACTCATTGACCCCAATTTGTTTCACTGGTGAAACAAATGATATTGGGTTAAAGAGATCTTATAATAAATAGTAAACTCCTATAATAAATAGCCCTTTATAATCTAGCTACCTTTAACCAAAAACCCTTTGTACTATAAATAGATTTGGTAGAGGGTTAAAGATATCTTATAATAAAAGAACAATTAATATTTGGTTAAATAAATTTAGTATATAATAAAAGGGAAGTGTACAAAGGGCAAGCGCGAGCCGTACAAATGTCCGGAGACTTGTGTGTATTAGCAGCTTGTACACTTTCCAGGTCATTGACAGTGTGAACAATATTTTGAATCATTTTTTTCCATCGTATTCATTTTTAAAAGCACACCCCATCGTGCCCATAGATTTCATCTATGGATCCGGTGATTATAAATATATTTGATAGAGGGTTAAAGATATCTTATAATAAAAAAACAATTGATATTTGGTTAGATAAATTTAGTAATTAATAAATACGATGAATCAAAATCATATTTACACCGTCAAAGACCTAAAGACTTTGGCCAAACAACGAGGCCTAAAAGGATACTCTAGACTAAGAAAGGCTGACCTAATCCAGCTTTTATCGACTAAGCCGGTTACTGCTAAGATTGTACCAAGAAATCAGCAGCCGGTAAACATCATGGATGAACCCATTC
>JAOQGN010016655.1:0-20163 GCA_027564295.1 Himantozoum antarcticum
TATATTTCAAAGCTCCAGCTATGCAACTTCTCTCAGAATATTGAAATAAAGTGAGGCATGTAAAATTTCGAAAAATACGTCGGTAGTGAAAGAGTTAACACAGCAGTTTTTTTTAAAGTGGCAGTTCTTTTCATATGAAATAATGCCACTAGTATAGAAGCTTCAATATGGCTTCTCCACACATTATACCAGCACTTAACAAATTTGTGAGCTTAGTGGCCCAATGGTCTAGCAAGCTACTAAATTTTGCCTGTCAATATCATATCAATATCAATGTACCTGTTAATCTGATCCAGATCAGATTAGAGAGTAGAACGGAAAAAGGTTTGAATTTTTTACACCCAATCCCAAGCCCCCATCTCCAAACCTCAATCCCCATATCGATTGGGGGTTCGAGGATTAGTGTTTGGGGGTTGGGGGTAAAAAAACACTCCAAAAACTGAGAGACGGAAGTGACACTGACACCGATTTGAAAAATCAAGATGAATACATATTACATTCAAATTCATTTCAAATGTTGAAGTAAAATCGTTGTTTCATGACGAAAAGTTACTCAAATTAACATAAATGATGCTATAATTATTATTATGATTATCAGCAGCATCAAGTAGGTATGTTGTAGTTATATTTTAACATAAAAACCAATACATGCATATTATACATGTACAATCTAGGAAGGTGCTGAATTCCCATTCTAATCTTGTACTAGGCTACAGATACTCCCAATTACAAGCCAGGCATAACTAGATAGGTAAAACACGTACCTTTAGAAAAGCCTCCTTCTGCTCCAAGTGTTTGTTGATTAGCTGCTGAAGGAATTCCTGCTTATCCTGCCTATCACTATTTTTCTGTGTATTACACCAATCTTCGTCACGATTATATTCCCTTTCTAAACTTTCCAATACCGTGCAAACCTGGTCAATGCAAATCCAGAAATGCAACACCAACAACAAAAACTAGCAAACAAGCGAGTCAAGCGAAATGTGTGTGCTACCGATGAGCAATGGCAGAGCTATGATAGAGGTACCAGCAATGTAGTAATGTAACCCTGCTTGACTGAATGTGACATTCGTCTGCTATGACATACATCTATCTAGGGAAGGGTGTATTCCACATTGCGCGCTTACAAATAAATTAAAATTTGGGTTTACCCTCCCTAGTGCAATGTGCATTATAGCATTACCATAATATCATGCAGACAGCTGCAGCATAATATGATGCATGGTGGGGATAGGTACGGGAGGTTAGTCCAACACCCGCCTGTGCAACACCCGCCTGTGCAAGGGTTTGGCTCACTTTGATGAAGGTAATCCCGACAGAATACATAAGTAATAAATACTAGCACATACCTATAATAACTTTTCAACAGTTGGCAGAACTTTCAGCTCATACACAAGTTGACAACGAGACACCTTGACCGGTAAATCAATACTGAGTGGGGAAAGTTTGCAGCATAAAGCAGAATACAAATAATACACTCCCTGATCTCTAGACCCAATGCTATTCAATGAGGCCTATGTGCAGCTAACAATAACTTTACACTCATTCAAAGTCAAGCATCATCCAGCCAAATAATAATGACCACTGACACAAACTCCAAGCATTAAGTGGGTAGGTTGGGTTATACATGTACATTAATTGTGGAGCATTTACATTATTGATGCCGTATACAAAGAGCCCTAGCCTAATCTCCACTTTCATTTGCTGAATGATCAATTAAGTTGAAGAACCAACAATTAATAGTTAACTCCCACAATATATCATATCAACTTTCAGGGAACAAGTCCATTCACACTGATTGGACAAAGGTTACTTTGGTGTTGCCAAGAAGAGGTTATTGTGATATTCCTGCTGCTATCTCTTGGTGTTGCCAAGAAGAGGTTATTGTGATATTCCTGCTGCTATCTCTTCTTGGCAACACCAAAGTAACCTTTGTCCCATCAGTGTGAATGGACTTGTTCCCTGAATGTTGATCTGAAAGGACTGAAAGGCCTGAAAGGCTAATCTCTCGAGCTAAGCTGTAGTGGTTCAATCTTGTTTTCATTGTTTCATTTTTTCTAATCCACATTTTAGCCAAGTGCTGTAATGACTGCTTTCCTAGTACTAAAATGCTAAAGGCACAGCTATTGAGCGTTGCTAAACCATCATAAACATAGAACTCTATGATCAACTAATCTAGCGGTGTTTGCCACTCTTTAAAAGCAAAGGACTAGGACTCTCACCTGGTCAGCAGTTTTGAACCAGTTATTACTGGCCATCACTAGCTTGTGCCTCTCCTGCGCGTGATGCATCAACTTTTGCCATTTCTCAGACACCTTCTCAGCGAGGGTCCTGACTTGATCAGTCTCGCTGTGGTTGGTACTAATCATCTCCTCAGCTTTCTGTATTAGCTGCATTGCATTTCTATGCATCGCCTACATAATAAAGCAATAAAAAAATAATATTAGTAAATTAATTTGACATTTCATCTCATTAAAATGCATTTCAAAAGAAAAACAACACATGAAAAACAAAGCAACATAAAAAATATTAGCGTGAGTCATAGTACCAACCTGTAAAGCTGCGAGTGAGTAGTGATGGATGATGATGAATATGCCATCAGAGCAAAGGAAGTGGAGCGAGTGGAGGAAGGAAAGGAAGTGCAGGAGAGAGAAAGCAGGTAGAGAGCCTGTGTGGCATAACTGACACCTTAGCACTGAGTGAAGTAGTATACAATCTGTTTGCTATAGGGCCTCTCTCATGAATTGTTGATGTTAGTAATTGCTATAATCCGAGGTAGTGTTCATATGGTAACACAATAATTATACCTTCCATGGTGCTATAATAGCAGCAGAAGTCGGTAACATAATGTGATGTCAATGACGAAAGTAAGGGCTAATGTATAAAAGCCCTGCAGGTCGTTGTCACGCAACGTCATAGGATAAACAGTCAAGAAACTCAATGTACAGTCTTACATAAAGATATTCTCTGATATAATCAGTATACACTGTCACCGCCAATAGCCAATGAAAGGGACTATCAGTATACACTGTCACCGTCATTAGCCAATGAAAGGGACTATCAGTATACACTGTCACCGCCATTAGCCAATGAAAGGGACTGACAATAATCGTTGAAAATTTCAATTATATAATTCTGCGACCGCAAGCAAGTCTCCCAAATCTCAAAAGGCTACGGAAACTAGGGAGACTGTTTTCTACCTCCAGTCAGCAGAGCTTCTAGTTGAAAAGCATTACAAAATATGCTATGCAGTACAACAGCATAATTAATATCTGATCAATATTAATAACAAGTGTGTTGCAATCATAAAGCATGTGACACTGCTGTGACCATTATACGAAAATATGACACTAAGCTGAAATTCAAGTTGGGGTTTGATAGTAATACTTGAGAACATAAAGATGTAATATAGCAATAGAATGTAACAATACATTATTAAATACTATATACTATATAGTTATATAGTATTTAATAATTATCACTTGAACCTAATCGGGATCTATGACATGTAGTTATGACCCAACACTATCCAGGTCCTGGGGAGGAAAGGCGGGGTGGAGTTTGGTGCAACCCCAAATTTAACAAATAGCCAAGCCTAGGACTAAGGTTCTGTACAGGACATTGGTATAGACTGGGAGACGATAGTCTGGCATAGAGTGACATAATTACCTCGATCATGCCCTGACAACTCTCAAAATCTCGTTCCAGCTTTTCGGCTTCCTGGAGTGAGTTAGGACATATGAAACTTGTAGTCAAATTTGATTCACCGTGGCCAATCAGTGATGAAACCTGCAATTATAGTGATTAGATGTAAGCATAGTGTAACTATTTACAAACGAAAGAGATAAGCTTCGCAGTAACACAGAAACAGGATTTGGTTGTGGAACTGCCATTACTGATTTGCAAGATTTGGAACTGGGGGCAAGCAGGAAATAAGCTATCAGCTACACCAGGAAACAGCTGACTGTGACTACATTTAGACACATGATACATATTTTACAGGGAAATATTGTAATAGCCTACACAGAAATATGGAATCAGAAATTAAATTTCGATATTTTGCATGAGCAATTCTATTTTGGAGTTATCGTCTCGCAGAGTATTTTATGGTGGAAGTATTTTTGATGGACAATATGTCTCTATATGTCTTTTGCAATTGAAGCTAGTAGCTGCTGAGGAATGTCAGTGTCAGCTACGCATCTTGTTATATGCTTTGTATGGTTATTTCATTGGTTCATAACTCTAAAACATCTTAACCATGAAAATATGAGAAATTTACCAATCTTCAGTGCACCAGTCAGTACACATGCACCCATGGTGCTCCAATTTAGATTGGTTGCAACAATGAAAATCATAAAATACAAATTGTGACAACTCACTAACATTGTTACTTCTCAAAGCACTGATGTCAACCATCTTCTTGAATCCCTCAGAGATTCTTGAAGATCTGGGATAGTGAAAATTCAATGGATGTTGGGGTTTGAGCGCTACTGAACCGTAAATAGTTTGCATTTTGGTGAATGTGCATACTTTGCATGTGTTTTGTGATAGTACATCACTCTATGATAACACAGACATGTCTACTGATTACATGTACTTTGCAAAACCCTGCCAGTTTTGTATAGACTAAAAGTCCAAACCTAATGTACCAATTTATGAGAATCGATGAGGCCAGATGATTGTAACAGGAATCTAGAGTAACTTATGGTTGGTTGAGGTGGGGACAAGGACAGCCTATCTAATTACTAGCTAGTGATAATCCGGCTTAGCTAACGGTGATACTCTTGTTACACAATGCAGATGGTTGCAATAAATTGCAACTTATTACATTATCCCGTAATCTCTGACATCACTATCGTGAGCATGACCAGAATTACTATTGAATAGAGAAATGATCTCAGTATGTTTTTGTAAAGTAATGCAACAACATTGTATTACTGTATTCATTGTATTACTGTATTATTATTATTATCTTATTGCGTTATTGAATTTCTGCATTATTATATTGAGGTATCATATTGTAGGTAATAGTCATAAAGTATAGTAGCATTAAATATCGGATTTCCATTGACACCTTGAGGTAATGAAAACAATGTGAACATGTGAGAGTTCTCTGACAGGCTTGGCATAAAAGTCAATATATCATTAAAGTAGTTATAGTATAGTAAACCCTACTATTATAATAGTAGAGTTTCATCTACTATTATAATAGTAGGCCTATTAGATCTTGTGCTTGTATTAGATGCTTGTTCTTGTTCAAACTTTTATATGTACGTGTATATAACTAACGACGTATTTGCTTTGCATACAGCACAACCAAAGGCAAGGTCCCTCTGTTTGTAATTGACATCCAAATTTCGGGCACTGAATAGTAGCATGACGTGTAATCATACACCATTGGTTGACCGTCCTATTTTCCTGTCTTCGTGTAACCCAGGCTTGTTTAAGTTATGCCTAGTGAGTTGTTCAATTGGGCTCTATAGGCTTGAGGACAACTAGAATCACAGCTACTTCGCAAAAATATCCACTCAATTATTTTATATGCAGTTCAAAGGTTTCAACATATATTAGTCAAGACATTGAAAAGTAAAAAAGTATAATAAATCATCTCTGCTGTCACAATGACAAAGCAGTAGTGGCATTCAGTAATGGATATGAGCCAAGAGACCAAGTAGCAATGGTTTTAGTTCTAGTATCAACTTTAGACTAGCATCTGCCTTTAGCCTCTAGACCACTAGATGCAGCTGTGATGTGAAAGTCATCCATCAATGTTGCAAGCGGATGAGGTGCGAGAGAGATCAATTAATTGCTAGCCTAGCATATCAATTTCTAGCAATAGTGTCGCACTGGGTGTGCTATTAGAATGTCATAGTATTTTGATACTTATAAGCTAGAAATATACAAGAAGAACTTGTATATAGTACTGATACTAGATATTAAGTCAGTGCATTGCCGATATCACTTGACACATGGGATAGTACTAGTAGTAAATCTATCTCCTTGTCCCATATTCTTCATACAATAATATTATATGTCTGGGAGAAAAGCTGACTGATATTGTAAATGCAGAGACTTGGTATATAGTATAAGCTGGAGTTGTCATGCCATAACTGTTATTTGGTAAAACTGTGCTTCCTCCACTTATCACAATCATCATTTATTATTCATTTACTATTCTTGTTAATTTCTTACTTACTTCTTGCTATTTTTCTTACTTTCAGTGAATTGTCCTATATAGTTATGCGTCACATTGTGGGCAATATGAAGCATAAATTAGGTTGGAAAAAACAACCCTTCAGAGCGATTATAGTAAAATTTAGTTTATTGCTTATATGACAGTAGGCAGGAGAGTTTTTTCCTTATTCTGCTTCCCTAAATATGATAGCAAGTATAATTAAATATTAATAGGCATTGGTATTGTTAGTTAGTAATTATCAAAACCTACATCCAATAACAGCAATATACATAGAATACAAATGCCCTCCAGGTATGGTGGAAACAACCAATTGCTGTCCCACGTTTTTTCACCTTTCATGAGTTAATTTGTAGGTTATTGATTACTATATTTACAAGGAAATGGCGTAATTGACATAGAGGGTCTTGTTACACTTGGGCACGTGACTGGGTAAATATTGCTTCCAATGTTTTGATCCTTGTCCATCCTTGGTTTCAATCAATTCTTGACACTTTGCATGATCAACTTTAGCATCCTTATTATATACTAAACATATTATACAAAGAGTGCATTCTGCATAGAGTATACTGGGGCTTCAGCAAAGCCTTGTCTAGACATGAAATACACACTATTATAGTTATTAAAACAATGTGTTGTTCGATATTGCCTTGTGACTCCTAGTCCCCAGGTACCATGGAATACGCAAGAAAGTTGCTGGCAGCAGCGCTGCCTAACTAGAATTATACTTTACAATATATTGTTTTATGAGTAGCGCTGGTATCATAATATACCCAATAATTCATGTATATGCCACCAACATACCAATTCAACTGGCAGCATGGGTGGCGATAATAAAATGCTGTGTGTATCGCAAACCGAGATGAATTATTTTGCTCCAGAGAGCGTTGTAGAAGGAATGAAACCCTAACTATCATGAGAGGCCTAATTATGTGCAATCTTGAAGTCAAACAAACAATGTAGCTGTTAATAGAAATTAAAGAAAATTTCACCATTAGACCCACCTGCTTGGCCTCTTTCTCAAAGTGCATATATTGTATATTTTGCTCTAACTTGCTACGTTTCTGCTCGGCTAGTGAGTCAATGTAGACATTTTTTTCTGTTAAGTATTCCATGACGTTGTTAACTCTGTCTAACATCGTATGACTCTTTTCTCCCATATCACTCTTCCGGTCCTCCAAACGCTACAGGAATGCAACAGAACAAGTTAGCAAGCAGTGCAAGCAAAAGGGAATGGAACATTCCGTAGCTGTTGTTTCGCAGCTGAGTGTTTGAAGATTGTGGTTGGGGTATATAGCTTCCCTCCTGTCTAATGCCTATGTTGTCTCACCAGGCACTCAGTTTCAAAACGGCAGTTGCGAACAGACCTGGATTCAAATGGAAAACAATCACGTGATCTGAAGCTGCAGCTGTTTGGTAGCTCCATGTCTAGCGCTTCTTGTTTAGAGGAAAAGGTGACCAACTAATCATATCCAGTAGTTCAGCTAAGTAACAATTTAGAAAGGCTAAAATACAAGCAGCCAAAGACAAATAAAGGTACAGGAATTATCTGAAACTAAAAGTACAATTAAGCAGATTTACATCTGGCATACACAATATTCATTCTCTACATATTCTCTACTTCTACATCTCATACATCTCTACATAATATGCCTATGATTTCAACAGCCTAGTTAGACAGCACTATAGTTGTTATAGCCATTATTACGACAATTTTACAAAACTGGCTAAATCACGGTTACTAGTTATAAGAAGTATGAATTACCGAGAGATGAACAGTCTGCAGGACAGACGGGGCGCTCCCGCGTCTTTTTGACCAGCTCGGACGATTGCGAAACATAGTGATCACAGCCTAGTGAACACTGCCAGAGCACAGATGGGCAGATATAAAATTTAAAGCCTATAGCAAAAGCGACACCAGCAACTTGCAGACTACTACAGCAGTGATGTGAGGGTCCAAGTGATATCCCTGCACAACAGTAGCAATCCATCACATAGACTAGACCGTAGAGTCCACATCACAAATAACTGCTTGATCAGGTTACAACAGTGCAGGAAGTTTTAAGAACTTCCTTCTTTCAACCATGTCGAGTAGCTCACAAATGATCCTGATTTAGCTGAACTGTTCACAGTATCCTGCATTTGTAGCGAGAATTATTATATCAACAAGTGCATAAGAACCAATTTCAATAAGTATCGTTAATTTTTACACATTGATAATGGTAATCAAATCATTAGGAAGAATAGGCTGCTAAGTTCGCTACCACTAATTAAAATTTTTTTGAATAAATTTCCGCCATACATAGGTCTGAGACATTCTCTAATAATAATTTCAACATCATTATGACAATCATGAAAGAAAGCATGTCGATCTATTTATAAAAAACAATTTCATATACAAATCAATACAAAGAATGACCACTCAAAGTCCACGTCTAAGTCATTGAATGACAAAAGATATTTTTCAACAACTTATGTTACAAGCCAAGCTACAAGACAAAGCAAAGTGCTGGTAAGAGAAATGGCAACTCCTCTTCAATAATAGAATATTGAAACTATCAACTCACCCCGATGTTAGTAGGAACACGTAAGTATCTGTGAATTCACAAGCAAAAAATCCTCTCCAGAGAACTAAATCAATAATCGCCATGCAAGTATTATTTCAGTTTACATAATCCATGTAATTACTGTCTGCTGGGATTGGCGAGAGGAGAGAGAGAGGAGGTGAGATAGTGAGAGCTGGCTTTTACATAACATTATACCTTTGGGAACAAACTCAAGTCACATAATCTAGATTTATGAATCTATAAGTCAATTTATGAATTTACATAATGGTTATTACACACATCAGTCACAGGACCTAGACGCTAATGGCCGGGTATACCACCACAGCACCACGCTATTCATGGTCCTACCAACATTAACTCTAAAAGGAGCTCATCATAGTATTTACCTTAGTATGATATTAACCTAAATAATATTTACTAAAGTAAATGTTTGAATGAATACATTATATCTCATTAATTTTTACAGTTACATCAGTAATTAATCTAAAGTCATTAATAGGAGATTATGGACACAATTGGAGTCAGTGCTGCAGCAGTATTGGTCCATAGTGTGCAGCAAGAAGAGAAAACCATACCTTATCATCATCATAGAAGCAGCTCCGGCTGAGCAGCGATTGCCTATCAACAGCTTTTTCATCGTGTCGCCTTAAGGCAGATAATATTGCTCGAGGCGAAGGTGAGCTTAATGCGCGCCTCAGTTTTCTTCTACCTTCGCGTATCATGATGAGCGGTACTCTAACTCAAATAGGCCGTCTGACGGATAATCAATCCAAGTACGTATTTCCTCCCCTCATCATGTCATGGTATCCAAGTACGATATAGAAGAAGGCAGATGTACAAATGAATGTAGAAACTGATACTATACTCCAGCTTGCAGTACCATACCAAAAACTTAATCGTCTATCGCTTAAACCTTATCAAGAATCTTTGGCAATAGGTCAGGAATGGTTTCCGAACTATGACCAGCTATTGCAGTTTTCATACCAAAACTATGAGTAGATCAATAAGAGAGATAAGCACTCATACAGATGTTTCTTCAGGTTGAGATGAACATCAACAACAGCAAAAATGTTGCTACATGAACAGCAACACGTCGCTGGCAGAATGAACGCAAAACAATTTGTAGTCTGTCACCAATTAGAAGAAGAAGCCATACACACTTTAATGAATTAATGGACTGTAACAATTGCCTTGCTTAGTCCAATAACAGTTTCTTAGCCTACGTTATTTGATTCAAATAGAGACATGTTTGAATAACTTACTATAGATTTCTTTCGCCGCATGTGTGAAGAAAATAACACTCAGCTCTCCAATTGCAAACTGCATTAAAAACACTAATAACCACAGACAAGGGCTGGAGATAAAAAATCAATTACAGTAAATAGCTTTCTATTAAATCTCAACAACAACCAATCAAGAGTGGTCTTGGGACAGAAGTTAGAGGTCCCTCTCGTGAATCACAACACAATGAATACTTGAGATAACCACAGCAAGGGCATTCTAACAATTGCAACCACAGAATGTGTGGACTTATCTTCTCCACCTCATGAAACCGAATGCTATACAAAAACAAGCTTGCAAAATAAACATACTTTTTCATATATTTGAGTGGAGTCGTCTTCTCAATGTTCAGCTGACTGGAATAAGTGCATGTAAAAGTATACTAAGTAGAAGTAGTGTGAGCTATAAATGATAACATGACAATGTTTAGCTGGAATGTATGGCTACATTCCATATTTCAATAATTTCGCTAGGTGGATGAAAGTGAATTGCAGATGAGTGTTAATTGCACGTGATTTAAGACACTCTTGAGAACAAGATCACTGACAGACACTAATGACCTCACAAAATCACAAACCACTCAAACGTAGACAATTCAAGTTCTTCCCAGAGTGGAACTGGAGCAGCTGGGTGAAGTACCAGCACCATTTGGGAAATGATTGGTACATCTTGCAGCGACGGAGTAAATCGGAGTTGTCTACTAATACTCATTAATAGACAACTCTGGGAGTCTGGACCAAGATTCAGACTATAATACTAAACAGCCAACAAACAAAGGTACAATTCAATATCACTCCAGCAACTACATGTATAATTGTTTTCTGTTCATATAATAGCAATAAACTAGCAATTACTTGCTGAACCATCAAAGGTTTCAAGAAGTCATATTTCTAGATAACTAGGTTGGCCAATTACCATAAATTTCTTATGCATTGGATGAGCAGTTTTGCCTCTTTGATTAGGCTATGGAATGTGTGACAGATTGAGAAATCATGCTAATAAATCTAGGCAAGCTAATAGAGATAAAGAGTTGGGAGTGATTCTAAGGCACTTTGGTGCATCATACAAAGTCATATCAGGGAGACTTGTAACTGAAACTTACCCCTTTCATAGATTTACTGGTTTGTGGTCTGGGATCTGCGTCCACTTTACGACTGGGAGAGAAATTATTCCAACTACGACTCCTTTGTAAATGTTGCAACTCCGTCTCTTGCTCAGATAAAATAACATCCACTCGTTTGTCGCGCAAGCGGCGTACAGAATCCTTGCCCTTCTTTCTTTGTTTTAGAGACCTTGGTACTGCACGCTTCAGAGGTGCTATGTCTTCTCGCATCTCCTCCTCATCTATTGATTGTAAGGAGCTGGTGGGGTGATCACCCTTGCCACCCGAACTTTGACTGGTTTCGCTAGTATTATCCGAGTCTGAGTCTGTCAGCGAATGGCGTCTAGAGGAGGAGAATTCATCTTGTGAGCCAGCTATGCTGGAGTTTGGTGATTCACTCAATACCTCATTGAATGGCAACCGCAATGCAACAGAATCAAATCTGTGGTACGGCGCACGCCTGGCAGATGGGGGCGTCATTTGATCACAAATTGGTAGAGTCTCCATATCTGGAGAGCTACATGGTCGGTCTCTCCTTATATTGTTCAGTGGAGTCTCTCCGTTACTGTGTTCAGTTGCATAGCTTGAACGCCTAAAGTTGTCCACTGTGGCCATTCTCCTTAGATCAGATATGCTAACAAAGTCTCCATTTAGACTTGACCTGAGCGGCAAGGATGCCGACTTATTTCTAAGTTTAGGAGAAGGAGGAATAACAGTGATTTCTTCTGGAGTAAGAATTTCAACCGATGGTTTTTGCCTTCTCATAAATCTTCGAGTTGTTTCAGCTCGCTTAGCCCTTTCTTTATCACACACCCATGGCAACTTTCCTTTCTTGGGCTCAACATCGTTAAGCTTTGTCATGGCCACTCGATACGATTTATGCAAATTACGTTTGAATGGACTTGGTCCTGGTCTCCCCACATCAAACACTTCTGCATCATCCTCATCATCATCTACTGCTGCCAACTCAGTTTGGGGTCGCTCATTGCGAGGGGAAGGAGATTTTACAGGACGAGTTTTTATTGCCATCTTGTAAGATTTGTGAAGTCGTCTTATCGGCCTGTGAGATTTGACTGCAAGACTAGTACGAGTAGCTGCATCAAGCTCATCTAGACTGTCTTCACTAGATGATACGTTATTAATAATATCCACGTGGTATGTAGACCCGCTGTGAGCCTCAGAGTTCACAGGTTCATGTACTTGTAGAGTGGTTGGTCTAGTGCTAGCCTCAGGCCCAGTATACTGTTCAACATCATCCCCATTGCTGACACTATTTCGATCCATCAGCATATCTACGTGGTATGCTAGGTCACCATAATTAGCTCTGCTGCCGCTGTGAGCGTTAGCACACGGTTTAGACTCGGCACTGATATCACTAAGCTCAGTGTTATATGAAATAGAATCTGTAATATAAGTCCTCATAATGCTTTCCTCGTTGTTCTCCGAATCTCTGTTACAAGGATGGAATCCAGCTCCAATGCCGAATGCTATGTTATTTAATCCTGAGACAAGAACGGGCAGATGGTTCATCTGCCGAGGATCTTTAGATTTCTTAACACTACCGAAACGTCTAAGCGAATGACTAAGAGTAGCCAGCCGTGAGCTTCTACGCTTCTTTAATTTGTTGTCAGCTAATATTTCACAATCACTGTGTGTCTCTCGATAGCTCTTGTAATCACCCCGAGTTACCATACTTAGGTTTGAATACCTTCCTGTGAGGGTATTCTTCCTGCTCGCCAATGGCGACGTAGATGACAACGTGCTGTATATTTCAGTGTCAGACATAATTATCAGTTCTTGAAGATTTGTTCATGTGAATGACTTATTAGATATTTCGATAGTAAGGTGTAAAACTAATGAGATATGGAGACTGCATTAGATCGTATGTGAAGCCAGCAGAGTACTGTGGCATGGTGTCAAGCTTCTCCTTCTAATGCTAAGGTAATGATTAAGGCTTGAGGTCAGGCAAGTTGATGATTGATGGCCATTTTTGCTGATAAAACCTGTTGCTTCCACAAAGCCATGCACAGTACTCAGTGCTCAGTGACGACATGCACCATTTGCCACAGAAAGTTCTGCCTTACCATGTATGGATGATTAACCTTAAAACCACAACAACCAGATAGATTGGCAATAGCCCGAGCGAGGTGACTATAATACAGGGAACCGTGCTGATCACCTCCTCCAAAGGTAACATATGAACATATGTAACCTAACTTCTGATTGTAGCTTACACCCAACCCAACTCATAGCCAGGTTAGGTTGATATACCCATAATTAATAGCTTGGCTATTTTGGTTCAGTGACTGTGAATGAACTACTGCGCATAATCAACATTACATAACAACAACTTCCGTGCCAATCGGCTATGCAAAACAAAGCTGACGGGATGCGACTAAATATACACTCACCGTGCAAGGCGGAATAAATAAATTAACTAAAAAAAACAAACAAACACAAATTTGGTATAATTAATGTGAAGGGTGATTACCTTTGTCCGCACAACACCAATAAACATGGAATGGATGTGAAGATGCCACCCTATGGCCTATAGCAAACTGATAGCATAGAATGAGTTGGAGACTTGGAGAGGGAAGCAGTCTCAGCGAGAGGAAGGAAAGATCACCAATGAGTATTTACCATTTCGTATATAGAGCAAGCATAAGTATAATTAGTAGAAGTCAATATAGCACAGCGTGTCACCAAAGAGTGCTAATTAGTCAGATAAAATACCATGACGCACTTCAATATAAGTATAACAATACAAGTGTAATAACTTCAGGGATATAAATGTAGTGCTATACATTGAAATTAGCCAAGTTCAATATTGAGTAATGTAACAACCAGATAATAATATGCATACTATTTTATTAATAAAACATATGCAGGGAAAAAATATAACACAGATGTTAGCCTTGCGCTTTGCGTCCAGTGCCAATGGGGGTTCCGACTTGAGATAAATCTAAAAGAGTATTTTAGAGTTCGTTAATTTACTATTAAACAGGCTGCAATCGAGGAGTTATACTCCCTTCCCCTACTACTTGTATTATCAATCACTACCAGCTACAAATATATAATAGTGCAAACAGCAACAGCAACCTACAACAAGCATTTCTTTGGAGGTCACCAAATCAGTGGTTCTGCTATAGATAGAAATTCCATTAAACCACATACAATATTTATACAACTAAATTTGGTTGAAATAATAGCCAAAGACAATGCATAAGAAAACAGACACTGCAGAACTTCACTAGTAGTTTCAAAGTATAGCATTTCTTCCTAGTAAAACATAACATTATACAGTATTACAGTAGGTCTCTTTCCTGTAGTAGATAGAGCTTGTTTGGTTTGACCATTAGCAGTCTGCCCTACACCCTAGAGTACAGCCAGAGCACAAGTACAGTACATATTCTGGAGTGTCTTTATGTTGGAAGAGTTTTGGTTGCCATCTCAATCCGGAGTCAGCCGGGAAGTTAGCAGACTGGTGTAGCAAAAACGTAACTATGATGTTATCCAAACCCCAAACCTCAATCCACAAACCGCAATCCTACATACAATAACGTTTTTGGTACACGGCAGTTTTGCCAACTACCTTTGTCCTCTCAATCTATCCACTGGAAACCACATCTAAACAAGGACTGCCAACCAGTCCTTGTCCTACTAGGCCAGGCCTACTGTATCATATGTTCCATAATAATATAGTTGTTGCATGAAGGTATTGGCGTATACGCTGTAGAAACAAAGATAGTCGCAATACAGGCCCATCAAGAGCTAGATGGAAGCCGCCCCAGTTTGCGACTGTGATTTAATAGCAGAGTGTTCATGCTTCAAGCCCAAACCAAGACACTGAACACCCAATCCTCAAACCCATTTACACGTATTAATGAAATACGAACAGTTTGCAAATGCCGTTTAGTAAATAAGTGTTTGAAGATTGCGGTTGGGTTTTGGGCGTATTAGTTACCCCCGCCTGTTGCCCAAGTTGTCTCACCCACGGTACTCTCTTTCGAAACTGCAGTTGCGAACAGCGACTGATTTGTACTACCTACTCCAGATGTCACTTACCTGTATCAGGTCTTTGGCTCTATGTATCAAGTGATTATTGATTCTTTGCATGTTTAGATACTTTTCATTGTGCAAATGTAGAGCTTGCTCATACTTGGCAAAGTCAGGGAACTTGTCGTCTCTCTCCAGCTCTGATATCAAAACCTTATGTTGATTACTCAGCTGTACATGCAAAAAATATGATAAAACTATCACTAATACAATATGTATCATACAAGCCCAAATGTAGTGGCCTGCTTGTGTGGAGGCATCCAATATCAACATGTATGGCAAAGCAAGTCATGAAGAGACACAGGTTTGACATTATAAAGATGAGGTCAACAGTATCTTATCCGCTAGTTACCACATATAATTACAGAATATATAATAAACAAAGTTAAAGTTAATATAGATGGTCACATAACTGTTCCGATTGCCAGTTTCAAGCTTGTTTTCGATGACGGTCTGAACAGATCCGAGGTGACATCTGACCGATCTTCTCGATCAGATGTATAGGTTGCAATTGCTGCGCTTTGATTGGTTGGAATATTTGTGCGATGCACATGGTTACTAAATGGTTACATAGCTCAACTCCCTTCAACTAGCTGCTTGATTTACATGGTGAGTCCACTTTGGCAATTTTCTCACTGATTATTATGCTTTCTTAATTTACGATCGGATCGTAATGTGTGGATGGTACTCTTTGTGACGGTCCCGATCCAGGCGCCCGTTTGGGTAGGATCAGAACTGCAATTGGCCGTTTCATCTGAACGGCTGGATTAACCTTCATATTTGTGTCCAAGAAGCTTGTAATGGAAAGACCATTCCTAATCTGCCTAGTAAACGCTGTCCGTAACAAAGAATAATGACAGCAATACCATGTGGTTACACACAAGTGAACAAAAGCCAGAGTTTCATGAATGAAGCTGTTCTTGGGAGGCGGAAGGCAAAAGGACTAATTAGTGAACATGGTGGCATGACAGCGGTGAACTTAAAACCACTTCTGGTTAGGATATCAACAAGTTCTTAATATCAATAATAGCTCTAGAAAACCTTCCACATATCATCAAACACACATTATTTCAGGGTGATCTGATGTCTAATGTAACAAAGAGTATAGAATAGAGATGAGCACTAGTGCTTATACAAAACTGATACTTCATTTAGGTGTTTGTCCTCAATAAAATAAATAGGTGGAGTGAATAAATTATTGCAATAAACAATAAAGTGAACATTGATTGTCATTGACAGGTGGGGGGTCCATCAGTCCTGCCAGTCTGAAAGAGCAGAGTTCGTGCTAATCCTAGTGCATAAAAACACCAGTAAATCTAATGTGCTACAATATATTTATGTTCCATCATAAACAATGTCCAACAGCATAATATCATAATAATGTGAATAACTGAGAATAACAATTGCTCAAATAAAGTGAAGTGCATTGCATGCCTCAATATCTGAATATATCAGAAATAAAAAACTCAACACAATACCAATCCGATTCACACAACTATATAATATCTAGAATAAGTATAACTGTCAAAAAAGATACAAACAGTAACCTTTGACCAAGTATTGACAGCAGCTATCCATCCATTGTTGTCAGAAAACATTCAGTGGAGACGAGAAAAAGCAATGCTTTCAGAAAACAATCAACACAATTCAAGGCAGCATACATGGAAGAGACAGGAGTCACGTAACTGTTGCTGCGACATTCACCTACTTCAACCGACAAACACAGCCAGCCGTATGTGGTTACTATACAAATACAAGGTGCACATGTCCATCTACTTTAAGCCTAACCTGCTGTCGGGACAGGCTCTTGGGCTAAAGATTGCTTACAATAGCAATGAAATGATAATGTCTGGTGACTTGTCCAAAGACTATGCCAATATTCTAGATTCAAAATGCGTAAGAATAACCGGTTTTGTAGAACACATGGCACTCGTATAATAATCTACATTATGTAACCACATATGCCCTGAATCATTGTCCTGGTAAGCAAGTATAATGGTGGGATATATAATTAGTAAGACAAGACAGCAGATGGAGATGTTTGGAGAGCTTAGTTGAAGGTCTGAATGTCTGTGGAAAGCAGTGCAGTCTACATGTATCTCAATCCCATGATGTCGAAATCTGATGAATTGATAAACAGAATTTGACAACAGTGATGATTGTACAAGAACAGGGCTTACTATGACAGTTACTAACTAGGTCAAACAAAATTTATTATTCCCTATATAAATTATGATAGTTGATGATTTGATTACTATAATTATAGCAGTGGTTCAAAGGTCCATAGGTGGCACAAAATATTTTATAGCTTTCAAAAATTCACAAACGAACAACTCAAACATGCATAACATGAACTGAAGAGACACAAAGAGCCTGGTGGGGATGATGTTTGGAATCTGGAATGTGGCCTCCATTCCACCGCTGGCAGGCAGCTGGCTGGCAGGGTAGCGAGATCTCATCTAAATATGCCTAGTCAGACAGGGAGGAAGATTCACACTTTGTGCCACTAAGCAAGGATTTGTGGTAAATCTTATGTCTGCAGAGACCATCAAATAGTCAATTAGTAAAAACAGCATTAATAAGAAGTTAAAAAGAAGTTAAATAAAGACAAGAAAAACAACATGCTTACGGAACAGGTGAATCCAAAATTGAATAGCATCCTGGAACAGAAATTCTATCGACAAGAATTGATTTGACAGCGTTTGAATCTTGCATGTTACACCAACTCAAACAACTCAAAGATGTATGCACAACTCATAGGGTGCTGCCAATTATACATAATATCAAAGGGTACATATATTCACAGTTCACAGCAAGATATATCACATATTAATGATATGTTGCCAAAACCACATGTTGCACTCTCTGTCTACTGAGCTACAGTTTCCTGGACGGCACCATATTATCTATAGTTATGGAAAGTGCACAAGATATTCCGATATTGCAAAATATGTCTACAGCCAATTTGTACATTTTAATTCAATTAGCAATGTTGAATACTACAGCCAGCATCAACTGCTGTTGGAAGTGGACCTAACCAGTACAGTACACCACAACGACGTCACTGTACAATTACACACACCATTAGGAAACCGAAGATCTCATCAACTGTCAGCGCAGACTATGCTCAAGTATTATGTGAAATGAATCGAGTTGCTGAGAATTTAATATACACGAGATATATACACTAATGAACCATTATTTATACTGCAGAGAGATGAAAAGAAACTTGCTATAGTTCTAGTACTAGTAGCTGTTATAGACTTGAAGAGAGCAAATCAATGTCTTATCAGATATCATTTAGAACTCCTAATTGCTCATTCCAAAATGTTCAAAGCCAAATGTAAAAGATGACCTTTCCATGCTGCAATAGTCTCAGTGCTGAAGACATCGGGTAATGACGTTATGAGACATAAACAACCCATACAAAGTCATCAAAAACTACTGCTATGGCAACTCCTGAAGGAAGACGACTACTCTTTGATGTGATGATAATGATGTCCAATTTCCTTCCGACCGCAGCAAAGAAACTGCTGACAATTTGATACCGCATGGGAGAGAAAATTATGAATGGACTAGACTAGGGATTGGAGATGCGACTAGACTGAAACATGTATCAGGAAAATACAAGTAAAGATTGAGATGCAGATTGAATAGTACCGGTAGGCGGTAGGTAGCGAGTAGTAGGTGGACTGCAAATTATGACAGTTTGTTATTAAACATGGTAACGCTTCCTAATTTGTACTAGTAGCAACAGTAACCAATAACATTAGCAGCTTTAATTGAAAGAAGTAGTACGAGTACCAAAATGTCACCAATGAAACTAACATAATCCTCGGTCTAAATCGCCAAATAAGTTGAGTACGCAATCGTAACATGGAAACAGTACAATTTGAGTGCCAATGATGAGTAACTTTAGGGAAGTTCTGGAAGACGTAACCAAACTAAGTAACTAATCCAAGTTCCACATCCTAGTGACAAATTGAATAGTGGAAATGTAGGCCCAGCACCCATCACTGTTCCTACTGCCGAAAAGGCTTAGTAACCCATATAGAAGGTATTGAGTGTATCATACTTACAGATTCTGTAGGTTTCCGTATATAATATACAGTTTGTGACACAGGGCCAGCCTGTGACTGTCTCAAGATGACTGACACCAAACGACAAACGGATTATCTGCAATTATTCCGCTGACATATCACTCAGGCAGCTAATTTCTAACCAATCGCTGTCATGAAAGGTTGCGCAGAGATGACAACACTGCTCTGTGATTGGTTGTCCTACTGATGATGACTAGTGCTTAGCCACTGAGTACTATACCAGGGCTCTAGATGTCATCCTGAAAGCTCTAAATGTGGTTATTATTTAGTGCTTCCAATAAAATTGCTGACCGATTGTGAAAACTTTGCAAACAGTAGTTGATTGTTCAAAGTGTTGTACAAGATGTTTTTGAAGAAAAAAACTTGTGGACTAATAACTATATCTCTAAGAATATGGAACAATAGTTGAAACTCTGTAGGGAGCCAAGCATCCATTCAACCAAAATCAATAAAACATCCAAAACAAATTGTTGAAAACTAAGAATCATGATAGTAGTACACAACATATTGGCATCTATTACCAGTGGTGTAGTGCTGCCTAGACGGCGTCTAGGCAAAAAATTCTGAGCACCAAATTGCCTAGACTTCATTGCCTAGGTTCATTATGTGGGACATATATGGGCGGCGACACACTACAGCGCCATGTTGTTGCGAGGTCGCCATGGAAAAGTCACACATTTTCTACCTCCATAATAGTCGCATGCCCACAGTTATTTGGGAACGTCACCCACATCTTGCCCCCGTAAAGATTTACGTTTAAAGATTGTGTCAATATGCTTAGACACAATATCATCCCCTAAACAATACCGGAGTTACAGCAATTTACCGGCACTCAGTGCTAACCAGGCTGTAGTTGACTGAAAT
>JAOQGN010016656.1:0-13363 GCA_027564295.1 Himantozoum antarcticum
ATTGCGTCTCCCGATTTGACTTGTCAGACGAAATCGGAGACTAAATCGGCCGTCGGCCTAGTATAAACTCGCCTTAACTCTTGCCGGTAACTAGAGTACTACAAGTGTTACTCTAGAGTACTACAAGTGTTACTCTAGAGTACTCAGGTAACTAGAGTAACTTTTGTATCAAGTAGATGTAGCCTAGTTCACCTATAAATCTACCAAATGGGAGTTATCGCCTCACGTTGCGACCGACGATGTTAATAAGTAGTACATGTATAGTAATGATTAATAACCTTAGCAATAACCATACTTAATACGTCCTTAGTAACAGCTTCGACCGCAACGTGACGCGATAACTCACATTTCATAGAGTTCACATGATTTAAACAAAGAGGTAGCCTGCCTTGCCCATCATTTTTTTTTATTCTCACTCTACAACCAGCCATTCAATTGTTTTCAGGAACTCTCCAAGATAACAATGCCAGTAGTATTTAACGAACCTCTCAGCTTTCTGCAGAGAATCACAGAATACATGGAATATTCCTACCTCATCGAACGTGCCAATGTTTGTGAAACCCCTGAGGAACGAATGGCGGTTTGTATTAATTTATGAATTCCTAATATCGTAATTTAATTAATTAAGCTTTTAATTATTCAAATCATATGCCATTGCCATTTTATACAATATAGTAGGAGAAGGCCCTCGTCACACAACGTTCACGCTTATATCGATTTATCAGCTGGTTTTATTTTTGTTTAGTTATTTTTAGTATGAATGAAACATGCAGCATATAAATAGCATTGGATCAGATCAGATGATGCTTTGTGTACAATCAGTGACTTGCTTTGGGTCCAATAAATATACAGATATTTTGGTGTCAGCATGATGTAGATGCGTACAATGTGGTATTAAAAGCAAGCCGGGTATCATGCCTAGTCCAGAGCTTTTAAATTGCTATTTATCCAGCCCGCCATTTTAATATCTGTATGTATGTATAAACTTCACATGTATGGAAGGTCGATTTTTGTAAACAAATCAAAATTTGACACATTAACATGTTCATTTTATGCTGTCTTACGTGCTCCGTTACGTTTGCAGGTTATAGAATTTTCAATGCGATAAATATGTTGAATGTTGAATCATCTACTCTACATTATATGCTCCCTACATCCCTACTTTGTTAGTATGCTTACTGTCTAGCCACTGCTAATGGTATTTGTCTATGCTATATTTTAGTACATATCGGCATTTGCAGTATCGGCATGTGCTTCAAATTGGGACAGACTAGGCAAGCCTTTCAATCCTTTACTAGGAGAAACCTATGAGTTAAACAAGTGAGTTCTATCCATCTATGACTAAGAGAATGCGGGCTATGACTGTGAGAGAATGCGGGCTATGACTGTGAGAGAATGCGGGCTATGACTGTGAGAGAATGCGGGCTATGACTGAGACAACCCAAACCTAAGTTTTGGTGAGAAATTTACCATTTTGGCTTTCAAATTAATATTTTGTTGTTCACATCAGTCTCGGTGTCGACTAACACCCTATTATAATGCTCTTTAGCCATTGTCCTTTCGCAGCTAATTGTTTCAGTGCTGGTTCAAAACCTACAGCATCTGTTTGCACGATGAATTTCTGTTCCGTGTAATTGGATAGGTCCCTCTTTTGCAGTGTCTGCTGATCCGTAATTGATTCCCAATGCATTTACAAGTCGACTAACCGTATTTTTCTTAGAGATCTAGTTGAGAAGATCGGACGCGAATATGAGGCCAAGTTTTTGAACAATGAAGCTTGGATTACCTGTTTGGCCATAAGCTACTCCAATTACTGGCTTGCACTGGCTGTAACAAGTTTATCCGAGTACTACGTAGTATTAAATTTTGTGAATTATGTTACAATATTGGAATTGTCAGTTCTTACTTATACCGATTAGTATAAGTAAGATAGCGTATTCCTGCTACGCTATTGCATGCTCTAATGATTATTATTGTTTGTTGTGAAAGGCCGGAGCTAGGATACAAAGTTGTATGTGAACAAGTTAGTCACCATCCACCTATCAGTGCATTCCATGTCTCCTCCCAACACTACACAGTATACGGTGCTATCAACCCCAAACTCAAGTTCTGGGGCAAAGCTGTGGAAGTGACTCCCAAAGGTAAGTCCAACTTACATGGTTAGTTTCTTTATGGATGAGTCATTAAGCTTATAACAGTAGCCCTTTGGCTATTTCAACAGGTATACTCAAGTCGTTTCAGAAAGCCAATCAGGCATTTTCTTTGAATGCTAACGATCAGGTGTGGATAAATAATTTATACTTACTCAGAACTCTGATATTTTTAAAACGGAACTAGCAAGTGATGGCCAACATTCAATACTGACAAAAACTGTTATATCATTTTTGACTAGTCTTATTGAATTTGATCGCTAATAACCAAATAGCTCATTGCACTGTCCATTGTCTAATATTGAAACATTGACTACTTTATAGGTGTAGTAACTGTAGAACTATTACGTCATGATGAATCATACACTTGGGAGAATGTCAACTGTGCAGTACATAATATAATAGTTGGTAAACTATGGGTAGAACATCACGGGAGGATGGAGGTTACTAACCACAAAACAGGGCATAAAGCAGATATCACTTTCAAAAAGAGTAATATGTTCTCTAGAGAAGTGCATAAAATAGAAGGATCTATAGTTAATTCAAGGTGAGTAAGGTGGTTATCGTGTGTAAGGTGAGTAAGGTGGTTATCGTGTGTAAGGTGAGTAAGGTGGTTATCGTGTGCAAGGTGAGTAAGGTGGTCGGTCAGTCAGCCACTCATTCAGTCAGTCTTTTATAACAGTTTTTTAATTATGTCACGCGACTAACTTCTAATCTATAGAGTGAACATTTGTCATTGGGTCAAGTGTCATCTTACCTACAATTTCAATTATATTTTGTCATCCAGCTGTTTATCAGTTACAGTAGTATGAACAAGAGCTTTATGCTATGTTCATTGGGAGTTGTCCAACTACAACAAAGATTGGATAACTCCAATTATTGTTGGAATATTTCCATGTAAGGTATTAAATCAAGCTTAGTGAGTAATGTTACATATTAGGCAAATTGCAGGTTTAAACATTTGTTAAGATTACACTATGTGCCATTTGTTGCAATGCATACCTGCTATGTATATTATGGGCTAACATTATTCACATCTCCTAACTAGGTAGTTGCAGTTACACCTCATGTCAATGTTTTTCCTGTTCGTGTGAGAGAGCTTCCCAATATTAATATGTATTCATGTATTACGACTACCTTATACTGTGCCACATAAATATAACTGGGCGGTCGGGTATTATATTCCCATTGCATTATACACTTTACATTAGGGTTTGGGAATTCCATGCCACTTTAATGTATATCTCCTTATAAATAATTATGTTGAACTTAGTTTTTATTTATTTGCATCCATATTTCAATTACAATTATATTGAATGAAAAAAAAGTAAAGCAAAAGTGATGCGGATCTATGTGCGCATTAGCAAAGCTATTCTTGGCGCAAAAGCCGTTTAGTAGTTAGCAATTTAAAATCAGTAAGGAGTGACAGCTATCACAGAGAATCAAGCATATGTTGCTTTAGAGGTGCCTTACATTGATCCCGGTTTTTATTGAAGCTGAATGGTCACTTTAACCTGGTAATGTTAAATTGTTCTTAGAAATGAAAAACTGTTGATGCTCTACGGAAGTTGGACTGATGCGCTGTTCTCAGTGGAGCCAAAAGACTGGGATCTACAGATCAAACCAGAAAAGCATAAAACTAAACCTGGTCTTGTAAGTTGAATTGATGTTAAAATAGGACATAAGGTTTTAAAATACCAAGGAACGCTAAGCACAAGAAACTTGTGTTGGAATTATAACCCTTGAAGTAGGGCAGAGGCAGTAATTAAGGCCACAGACTTACCACTTATCACAGACAACAGACCCTTAGCATTGATAGCACTGCGTATTATACCCCAATTGATTGACTCTTTACAAATCTAGTAACTTGGCACATATGGGTCACCTGCATGAGGCTCCATATCCTCGTCCCATTGAGCTCTCCCTTCTCCTAAATACTATGATGTACATGTAGTTTGTCTATTATAAAATTGTTGTTTAGGATATGGTTAACTCTATAATATTTTTATTTAGGACGTGATGAAATCTATAGGAAAAACACTATCAATAGACAGTCATAGTAACTCTGATGATCAAGAGCTTCCTAAAAGATCATCAAACTTTGATTTAAAGATTCCAGGACAAACGTTCTTGTGGCAAGCCGATGAACGTCCTATTAACTGTGATAGGGTATCTATTAACTGTGATAGGGTATCTATTAACTGTGATAGGGTTTCTATTAACTGTGATAGGGTATCTATTAACTGTGATAGGGTATCTATTCAATAATTAACTAGAACTTGCTCTCTGGCAAGTACAACTAGAACTTAATGTCTGACAGTTTGAGTAGGAGACACATACTAATGATTTAGTGACAAATAAATTGGCTCTTACTCTTACATATCTAAGTGAACCGCTAAAGTTGTGTGTACTCCTAGGAGCAAGCCTGGCAACGGGTTAAAATTGCCGCACATGACTTGAGAGGTCCTCGGTTCAATTCCTGCTACAGTCAAAATTCATTGCTAAGAATTCTAGAGCAAGTTACTTAACCCTAAAGTTGCCCCTTGTGTTCTGATCAGCAGGTTAAATTACCGGAGGGCCAGGTGGGTTTCCCTGGACTAGCTCTGCTATTAGAGTACCACCTAAAACAATACAAACAAACAAAACTGGCTGTAACTACAGTATCGTATAACAGGTAATCTAGTGTCAATGACGCTCCCCGTGAAAGATGTCAGATGTAATGTACTTTGGTCTGTTGAGAAATTTTTTCACTCTAATAGTATTAATTGTATGGCACGCAATGTCTTCTTTGCAAGGCGATACGCTGAATCAGTACGCAATTTAACTGCAGTTGTCATATGCGATGTCCATTATGCATATTGATGGCTTTAGTAAGTTTATACTACTTTAGTTTGTAAACATCTATCATAGAGGGATAACGCTCTGGCATTGACCAACAAGACGTGTCTCGCTTACTTACTGTCTTTAAAACTATATATTGGGAGTTGTCTTCTCATAAGATCAAAAATTAAATCTTGATCCTTATTTTCATTCCGGATGATTGTCTCTCATGTTTCTGAAGTCCGAATATAATAATTATTATAATTTTAATTTACATACTTGACTGCAATAATGCTTATTCCTATTATTTTAGTACTATAGCTTCACAAGATTTGCCATGATGCTCAATGAATTAGAGAAATCGTCCACCTCACAACGTTGTCCAACAGATAGTCGACTGAGACCAGACATTAGAAGCTTAGAGTTAGGAAATATAGGTAAGTATTAAGTGGAGGTAACATGTCCAGTGAGGCGGAGTTAAGAAATATATGTAGGTATTAAGTGGAGATAACATGTCCAGTGAGGCGGAGTTAAGAAATATAGGTAGGTATTAAGTGGAGATAACATGTCCAGTGGGGCGGAGTTAAGAAATATAGGTAGGTATTAAGTGGAGATAACATGTCCAGTGAGGCGGAGTTAAGAAATATAGGCAAGTATTAAGTGGAGATAACATGTCCAATGAGACTGGTGCACCTCTATGCCGGATTTACCTGCAATATCTTATTGTCTTCTGGTGGAGAGGCCTCAATCATATATCATTGCTTAAATGTGGGAGATATTGGCACACCATCTTGTATCACAGCTGACCCAATTTGTATGGACACTTATTATGGTGTATGAATTATGTATGTATGTATCTTATATGCCTATATGGTTATATGCTTATATGTATATGTGCGTTAATTGTAATGATGAACATAGGATAATGCGAGTAAATATGTATTACGTTTTATATGAGCATGATATACATGCATACATGCTAATTAATGAGGTGTCAGTTGTTGCTGTAGCTGTAGATGTAGCTGTAGATGTAGCTGTTGCTGTAGATGTTGCTGTAGATGTTATACATGGCCTGTGATCGCTATTATAGTAATGCTCGCTAGCCTGTCATAATACATGTATGATTTTGGGGATAACAACCAAATAAATATCTCCATGGTTTGCTATTACATCACCACCTCCTATAACAAAGATGTATGCCAGTTGCATACCTGTGGTAATTAGTGGTAAATAAAATCGACATGATGCCGCTTCTATTTTTTTCACAGATCAAGCAGCTGAAATGAAAGTCTACTTGGAAGAAAAACAGCGAAATACAAGAAAAGAAATGAAGAGGAGTAAAGAAGAATGGTCTCCAAGGTGTGTAGTACTGGTATTTTGGTATCCCATTGTGGTATTTAATTGGCTCGTGGCGTTAGTTGTAAGTGTTTGAAATTTGTGCTGAAAATGGCACTAAATCCAATAGCATAGCTTGTTTTGTCAGCTTATCCTACTTGTTTAGTGACAATGAAACTCAAGATTGCTACAATATTTTATATTACTGAACTGAACCCAGTTCAGTTTGTTTACAGGGCCTTTACAATAGTTATCATTGTCGTATTTGTATTTATTTGGATTTTATCATATTTATTATAATTATATTAATGTATTGTCTGTGACACAGTCATTGGTGTTGGTGATGACAACGGGGTTTACAATGCAATTTATAATTTACATTCAATTATGCATTAGTTAGAAATCTGTAATTTCCTCCCCTGCTGTTAATGCAAATAAGAACAAGTACAATTTTAATTGCATTGCAGTTCGTATACGACTAAGAGTGCACTAATTATCTCTTAAAGTAAGAATACACAATTTTAGCATTCTCAAAATTAATTGTAATTTCAATTGCCCACTTCATTGTGTATACTCGGACTTGTTGCCATCGAAAAAGCATAATGGACACATTATACTACTATACAGTTGACAAACCCAGAACTGAGTCACGCAAATCAATGTTCTCATAGTTATGTTGCATGTTCACATAGTACACAATTTGCAAGTTTCTCATGCTATGTATATTTTGTAGGTGGTTTGCGTGGGAGGCCCATCCTGTCACTAACAAACCGGAGTGGATATACAAAGGGAAATACTGGGATACTGACTGGTCTACATCTCCTGATATTTTCTAGCCTTAGCTCTGCCCCTAATAGACATACTTAATTACTGTGTATGACAGCATTCTTCCAGCCATTACTCTAATAACTTTTATTTAAATTTTCAATTGTTATGCAATAGCAGATATTTTTTACTCTTACATCACTGCCACTTATACTATTTTACGATTGGGATTATTTTTATTCCAGACTTATGAATGTGATTCAATGGTGGCACTTTTGCGATTTGTAAGAATTATTCATACTGACATTAGTTGGGCATGGCAATCAATTCTAAACTGAAAGTTTAATAAACCCAAATGATTTACAAATAGTCCAGATAATTTATTTTATAGATTTTGTTAATTTTTAACCGTTTACAATGGATAATTGTAAAAATTGTTGCATAATGAATCAAGTTCCATTCAATGAGTAATATATTGTATTATAATGATATCATAGGAAATTGCAAAGACTATTAACATAGTCATTATAGACAGCATAGCTATTACAATACTATTGTATCTTTGTATAATATTGGTATAAATTCATGAGCATTGTCAACATTCATTGTAACAAAGGGAAAACGCTAAGACTTTGAGGGAGCAGCAGTTACAATAATACCTATTATACTAAGAGTATATCAAGAAATACCTCCTTCCTGTAATTACTACATTACATGCCGGCGATACCTAACAAGTGGGTCTGCCACATAGAGTTATCTTCCCGGGATAGCTCTATAGTCTGCCTATACAAACTGACAGACCACACAAATAGTAACATGCTACATTATGTAAACTCTAAATGCACTGGATGATGGCAGTCACACTCCTACAAGCTATTATAATTAGCAAAAATAGAATTTCGTAATAAAGGCTGATGCATGATGGCATAGTTAGATTAAAGGTTGTATTACTGTAAGCCCACAACTCCATGATCTGCAAACATACATTTGGAGTTGGCCACTCGCGCAACAAAATTGGTGGACAACCCCAAAATACTACAGAATATTTCCATAATGCATACATGTAAATACTCAATGGGCCACCAATCTAGGAGAATGACTAGTGCATGCTTAAGTAGGCTAACAAGGGACCAACAAAATACAGGACTTCAGCTCTGCCACTATAATAGGTTGTTAGAGATTGAAATTGCGTTTAGCAGATTTGTGTGATCTCAGAGTTCCTATTGGCTGTGACCTAACTGAACCTTGATCCACTACTATTACAGGTTGAGCGGTGTGGTTTGGATGTACCGTCTGCACATACTGTACAGTTGATGGTGCCCTGTCATCATCTATAATATACGCCTTCTGTGGTCCTTTAGCACTCTCTGAAATTACAAGTAGGTGAAGGATGTAATAATTAAAAGTATGTGGACATGAGAGAGTTGCTAAATAAGTAAAATATTGTTCCAAGCACTACATAGTATGTATATTAAGACTGAATGTAGATATCATGCCCGTTTGTGACCTGATCATTTATAATCGGTGGATACTGAAGTAGATATAAATAAAGTGGGATATGATTTACTATATTAATTTGTAACAAGCATTACATGGTCAAGATAGTTTTGTAGCACTCGATATATTGTGGAATTTATAACAACATTTTTGCTCTGGGAAAGAAGGGCCAAGCACAGCAAGCCACAAAGTAATGACAATTTCATGAATCCTTAGATTTAACCCCGGCCTCCAGTGCCAGAGGTTAGCATTCGAACCATAGATCCATTAACCACATGGAGCAAATCAAACTCACGTGTAATATATAACATGTATGTGCTGGCTGTTGAGGTAGGCCCAAATAATTTGTGATGGAAATAGGCTATGCTTCCCCATCATTCCTGATATTGTACGTACGATCAGGAGTGTTATCTGTTCGGTGCTATATATTATGCTACGGTACCAATTTCTACATAAATGATGCTGTCATGGATAATAATTCATTCATATTGGAATGTCATATAACTTTGGATATCAGTTGATCAGATTTAGCCTCATTGCTAGGAAGTTCCTAACAACTGTCTTTGGAGTTGATGTGGGGTGACGTGTGCTGGCAATCTACACGGACTGCTCACACGGCAAAGAGATGGAACATAATTTTAATGTGATGCTGTGAGTAGCAAATTGACCTGATTCAACTTACCTTGCCATGGGAGTAGTTTCACTTGTCGGAAAGCTAAAACAAATGCTAGAATGGCTAATACTATCGCATCAAATATAGCAACGATAGCCAAATAGAATGTCCATTGTATGTAGCACTTTCCAGAGTCATAGGCATCAGAAGAGCAAAGATTTTGGACTACTTGAGCATTCCAGCCTCCGGGATAAATCACACATGCCAGGAACATAAATATTGCTACAAAACAAATTGTTATACTTTTTATTACATATTCGTAGCAATTTAGATATCAGCTAACTGACTGACACCCTAAAACGTACCTACGATACAGTACAGCAGACAGTGGCCATTTGTTATAGTTGCATACTTTTCATCAACTTGCAAATCTTCCAGAGTAGCTCTCTCCAATTGAATGGTGAGCACTCCTAAGATGTGGAGGTGGCATCTGGTGATCAGCGGCGGGCTCGCGGGGGCACCAAAGAGTGGATCGATCCGCTGGCATAAGCAATATGGAGGGTGGAGGGCAGACCAAGTTTTTCAGATCACAAAAAAATATTTCAATCTACTTGTACCTTACCAGTTGTCATTCTACTTGTTTCAATCTACTTGTACTTGTACCTTACCAGTTGTCATTCTCCAGTTCTTATGTGACACGTTGTTACCCAACATTTAAATGTTTTATTATTTTTTTTTATTTTGTACAAAAAATATTGGAAGCCGTGAGATTGGAGTGATCAAGTATGTATGAGGCTATAATATATTGTTGATGGCATTATCGAGAACATTGTTCAAAAATTTCGCATTATTATCATCTGTAATAATTTGTTTCCAATCCGATATTTGACATAAAATCGTAACAATGGTCATCTACGATAGCAATTGGCCCTCGGTAGGTTAACTAATGTAAAAACTATTATATCTAAAGAATAAGAAATTAATATTTATAGTTCAATATTGCATCGTGTTGAAATAAAAATTATTGCACTGTGCGACGAAGTTGATCACTTTTATCATGATTACTCGCTTTCATATGTGCATGTATGTAATACATTCAGGAACAGCCCTCATAGAAATAATACAAACATCACTCATATGCATTCCATACTCTGTCAATATTATAATATTCTAAGTAAAAATTCGATCATATAGGCTATCGTAGCTAGTGCTCGAAATTTAATACGTTTTGGTAAATATTAGCTTTCTCTGTTCAAAAGTAAACTGCTAATTTGTTTCAGTAGAATAGACTGATGCATACAGAATTCATCATACATCATATATTTCACATGGCACCTTACATTTATATGCTATTACGAGGATTCCGAACATTCATGACACCACATTTGGAGTTAGCAATGAAAGGTGAATATAGTGACAACCAATGAAGCGAGAAATATTTCTAAGCATAGCAACGCTAGAATAGGAATTACAGATTTATTCAATGACCACTTTTTGTTCGAACATGAATACGCTCAATAATAACTCCTATTGTGAATTATTTTAAAGAAGACGTAGTGCATCGGTTGTTGACTACTAGCGGCTTTCTAATACTACGTAGTTTGTATTAACAATGAAACCAGCATATCTCCAACAGTAATTATAGGCTATGCTATGCGATGACGACTATAATACTGATCCAACATACTCATGCCAATTTACCTTTCTCACCTAATTAAATATCAACAATTACTGTTGCAATAAATTTCTAGTAAGATTCAGATATACATGTACATATACATGTATATAAAATGTCGCTTTGGTAGTTTGTAATAGCTTCTGCTTTAACTTTTTATTAATGTTACAAATTGTTTAAATTTTCTAAATTTATCACAACATTCAGAAACACATGCACAAATATTTTGCATTAGGATATTGAGTTGGAAAGAAATGAGCCATGATGTGGAATTGGAACCAAAACCAAAATGAAGGTCTTACATTTCTTGTAGCAAAACCTGACCTTGTTTCTGGTAACAAAATAACCTATTATATTAATATAGTGTAATAAGGTACAAGGGAGGCTTAGTGATAGAACTTTCCAGCTGCTACATGGGAACACTGAGCCCCACCTCTTGCCCACTTGCAATTTAGAGGTTGCTAGTTAGTATACTTCATCATTCTATGCACCAATTACATGGAGCAATGCTAACTGAATGCAGGTGCGATATTTCTGAGTCATTTTTTATGATACTCCGAAAGCTGAAGGAAGGATACAGAGTTGTGTTCCATCAATAAAGCATTCTATTTTCCCAATTTCAAACTTTGCATTTTAAACTATACATCTTTCCAAACCGGTGTTGCTGGACTCAACAGCATGGGCAGCTGAGGGAGAAGTTACAACGATGATCAAAGTGGCCATCCAGTATCAACCACCGCACCCAAAGAAATTTTGGGAGGAGGTGGGCGATGGTTGATACTGGATGGCCACGTTGATCATCATTGTAATTACTGTTCCCTCAGGTGCCCATGCCCAACAGGCCTAAATAGACAAGAATCCAAAATCAATCCAAAAGACACTATATAGATGACAATATTACATAATGTTCACTCACCATTAATGACGAGAATCCATCCACAAATAACAAACACAACTTTTGAGGAGACGCAGAAGAACAAAAACATGCAAAGGATGCATATAATAGTGAGCAGCACCGTCAGTCCTACGAATATTGTAGCAGCCTGGAATGAAGATGAGGGAATGAGTGCCAAATCAAGAAATTCTCCAACTTCGCTTATCTTATTCCCTGAGCTTGTGTAATACCTCCACAGCCCAAAGTATCCTTGTCCGGGTGCATCTCGCAGAGTTCCTAACCAGGTTGGTTGAATCAAGCAAACTAAGGCTATGATCAAGAAACATATCACAAGAACTGCCCACATAACAGCTATAGCTCTGCTATATGTGATGTATTTAGAGTGGTAATATTCCACCTTCTCATCTCCATTTTGCGGTTTACTAGATTTCCTTGCCATTTCTAAACTACAATTACTAATGCTCACTATTTTCCGAGGTGTCAATTCAGCTTTCGGCAGCTGAACTCGTATATCCAAACACCTATCTCGGCTGTGATGTCACAGGTACAGACTCTGTGCAGACTGAGTTTCAAGGTGAGTGTACCAAAGCTGCATATATACACTACAGCAGGTGATATAAATGGGAATGTCAGAGTGGCATACTTCACTTTGTAATCATTGCCTGTGACTGGTCACGCCTTCTTCAATCAATAGAATAATGTTTGGTGTAATATTAAACCATAAGCTATGACAAAGCTACGCTAACAATGCTATAACAAAGCTGCCCCTCAGCTCAAGTACTGTATATCACAGAACCCTTCCACATTTCAAAAAGGTCACCATTGTGGTGCTATGTGTTTTCGAAGTGATAATGCGATATTGTAGTAAAATTTGTTCTCCCTTACCCTGACACTGACAGTTAACTGTAAATGTGTTAGTAAATTTCATTTAGTAGTCATTATTTCATTTTCTAGTTCTCTGTATTGCTATGAGCACTAGAAGCATTGATAGTTTCATTCCATATTATTGTTGTATCATTTGCATATGATGCTGCTATATGTTTCTACATGTTAACATGTTTCTACATGTTTCTACATGTTCTACACTTTTTCTATGTTAAACTACACTCTTATTAATAACCATTATTGCGCCCTTGGGAATGCCAGTAGTTGCAGGATAAGGGTCTAGCCGCTAGCGATACCGAAAGACAATAACAAAGGAAAGAAGAAGATAGCTCTTGATACTTACCAAATGAATAATAAGCATAACATAACTTGTAAAGTCATTCAGTAATTGAAGTTATTTACCAAGTATAAATAACTTGCACTTCACTCGGCAATAAGCACTAACTGTAAAGGAAAAAGAAGGCAATTTCCAATATTTGCCGAATTGTATGCAGAGACTGGCTAGAAATAGAGGTTGCATAATATTATTAGAAAGGAGACAACTCCTAACCAAAATATTATTACAATATTAGATAATTAGCGAGCTAAAGAATGGAAGCCCACGTGACAGTAGTATAGGGTGAGCCGATCGGTAACCTCTCTCCGCTCTTAATTGACCAATCACAGAGCTCGTAACAAGCTCTAAGCCAATCAGAAGAGGGCAAAAATCAAGTTTTGGGAGGGTTTTG
>JAOQGN010016767.1:0-13352 GCA_027564295.1 Himantozoum antarcticum
CGTGGCTAAGCCTTGTTAGGCTGTAAAAAAATACGCACGCTATAAACCATATCGCTCACAATCTAACGATTGTTTCGAGGGGATTATAGCTAATATTTTTGAATACAATACATATAAATGTAGGCTATTAATTAATTTATATATGGAAGTAATATATATGAAATATATAATATTATATGTAATTATTGTTATTATTTTCATTAAGGCTAATTTTTTAAATATGATTAGTAGTAGTCTATACTACATGATAATTTTAAAATATGTCCAAAATCATTGCATGATGATTTTGATCATTGCTGTATAAGCACAGTCTAAAACTTTGTTGTGTTGCATTAGCAGCTGCATTAGGACTCTAGCTTCTCAATTTTTTGTCAATAGTTTGTCATAATGTCTGATGAAGAACTCGAGATCTAATGACCCTTCTTAGTTTATTTTCAATAGTTTTTTTGTCAATTTTGTTTTGTCTCTATTTGTTGTTGACATATTTTCCTACATTTTTATATTACTAATTTAATATCTAATGACCCTCAACTAGATTCTTGTTCCAGCATCAATTACACTCTGATGAAAGCAAAAAGATCAATTATCACCAAGTAGCATAGTATGACTCATGATGGCTCCTAGGTGTGTTCCCATCTACCACAATCCTCTGTGATAAGCTAATGGTTTGTTGGATTGCAAGAGCTAATGTGCTAACGCATATCCTGCTAGACTTAATAGCCCATCCCTTACTATTTGATTAATCATATTTGATTCCCACCACATAAATTGGGATTTAAACACTAAAACAGGGATTTTTTATATGATCATTACGCGATTGAAAGAGAGAGGGACATTTAGTATATAAAGGACATGTGTTGGGCACATTAAGCACACTTGTAAATAGACATTGAATTTATACATACACACAAATCAATAAGCTGGTAAAGATTCTAGTACAACAATGGCTAGAGCTTGCTTGATCTACACATTGTTGGTAAGTTTAGTGTTCTGGATTCACAATTTTTTTTTTGTAGATTAGGTTAGGTTCAACAACTTAGTTTGCTTTAATAATTATATCAATTATTAAAGATAATACAGAAATAAGAATATATAGAAATAGTGTAATAATGCATTAAGGGTGAAACCGGATACCATCGCGTAGGCCTACATAGCCTCAATAAAATACATTCAGTGTGACCCATTCGGATTCCTTGTCATTGGGATCAAGTAAAATATTAAAAAATATTAAAAATTAGTATTTTATTTGCTTTCTGCAACAAAACTTCGTGGGGAATGGGGAGCTGCGGAATATATTTATTAAATGTATAAAAGAGGTATTTCAATGATGCATTTGGAAAGAACTAACATGTTCATATCAGTTTTGCGGTCTGTGGAGCGCTTTTATCAAGTTATTTGTGTTCTTGGAGTGTTGCCAGTGCTAACCGAATCATTTGCCCATCAGTTTACTATCATTGGAATGTTATGAGCTAATCAATAATGATTGCTTTGGAAATAAAAATTGCCATTGTAGAATAACCTGACTACGGATGCACTTGCCAATGACTGAGAGCTTGACCCCGCAAATGTATAAATAAATAATGTTCTTTGCACGCGACACCTACACGTGGGGCCTTTATAATTATTTTGCCATGTCCGACGTGGGAAACACAACTCTCAACGATGGGAATCCGAAACCACCCTAATAATTATCGCAAAATATATTACTTTATTGATTAATAATTCTGCTTTTACATGTACAATAACAAAATATGATTATCCAGTAATAGAGAATCAAAGCGAAAAATAAATATTATTAGTTTTATATTGTAAGCATGCTAAATACAATACACTCATTATTATAAGAAGCCATGAAGAAAATACCAACAAAACAATAAATTTATATAACTTCTACTGCTTAGGAAAGCATATTTAAGTTAGCTACTAATGGGAACTGTTCATTGAACACTGTTTGGTTTAATCCATTAGTCATGTTTGGTTTAATCCATTAGTCATGTTTGGTTTAAAATTCCAATTTTCAAGTTTCTCCTATTATCCTTGTTTTCTTAGCTCCATTTACTAACAGTTAGCAAAGAGCTATATTTGAATTTTAATGTCACATTTTAATGCGAAAGGCCTGTCTGAGCTCTGACTATTATTTTTAAAATTTCCAAATTTACAACTGGAAATACACCAACAGTAATTTTAACATTTCTAAATATCATTGTATCATTTCTATATAATTATCATGTTCAATGTAAGAAATTAGGCCTATATTTTGAAGTCAAAACTTGTTTCATATTTTCTGTGCATTTTTACAATTTATACTATCTCGTCTTATATTAAAAAACTTATATGTAGGATTGCTTGTCTTTTATATTCGCTTATTCCTAGTGAAAATGTGTATACGGTCAAGTAGCTTTATGATAAAAGTTAATATGAGAAGCCTGTTGTAGTTTAATTGAATCCAACAGTTTAAATTTAAACCAACCGTTTAAACCAATTCTTGGTCGAAACTGTTGGTTTTAATAACAACTAAAACTTTAAACTGCAACATGCTTCTCATATTAACTTTTATTCCTAGTGATCTTTATTAATTATGTGATACACGCTTTCATTTGCAGCCAGATTGCTCCAAGTAGTAGGAAATAAAGCTATACATTTTGAAGACAATATTTTTTAAGCAAATCAATTGTAGTTTTTTTATTTGCTCAAACTAATCTTTCTCACTCTTTATATCATTTTTATGAATTAATATTTTAAAACATAATTCTGGTCCTCAATTTATGGTAATCTGTTAAGTATTTACATATTTACCGAAATATGGTTAAAGAAGTATAAAAATCTGTATACTGCTGCTATTTCCATATATTTAAGATTGTAGCAATTAAAATTATTAGTAGCCAAGTTTGCTGGCCAGTGTTTTGAGTAGCCATATTGTTGCTACTAGAACTTGCACCAGCATGTTGAACCTTGCTAACTGATCGCCTGCTGTACTTTTAGGTGGTGTTGTATGTTCTACAAGACACGATTGCTGTTCCAAGAGATGAAAGAGCCAGGCAGATCCATCAAATACGGAGGAGAGGAGGCCAGTCAATAGACCAGGTGCTTTCAGCAGCAGAGAACAAGGTGGCCAGATTTGAGAACAAAGCTAAGGCTGGAGGAAGTATGTTACTCTTTATTTGATACTAAGTTAGCAGCATATAGCAGTTAGTAATGGTATTGAATGTCTATTAGAAATTAAGGCACGTGTTTTTTTTTAAACATATAGGCTTCTGGTTTCCAGGTCAAATTATTTTTAAAGTATGCAACTCACCAGAAAATTGACATATTCGCTCACAATTCTAATGGTTGGTACTTTGGCCATGAAATAGCAATTTAGTGGATTTTCTGACATAATATCACATGGAATCGATGGAAAACATTAAAGAAAATCACGTATTTTAAAACAGTACATGTATCCGGTATTGTTTGCTTTTCTGCACATTCACCTAATTAACTATCTTACTAAACATTTATTAGTTCACTTGCACTTTGAGTCAGTTCGTCTTTTGCCATTTTGACATGTTAATAACTGATATTTCCATGTATAACAGTTCAACACATTGCTACTGATCAACTTTTAACATTTTAACCGTAAACTTTTATAAAATGCAGTGCTTAAAATAAGCATATTCTGCCTATAAATTTGACCGACCTTGAATTGTTGTAACTAAGATACCCTTAATTGAACTAAGAATATTGAAAATATGGAGACCATGGAGAATTGAGACCATGACCTAGCAAAATCGTCGAGAATAATATAACAGATTTTAGAAGTAGTATTAATTAATGCACAATTACATTCAGAATACATTTTTTGATAAAGTGAAATGTCGTGTACAGTGGTCAAATGTCGTGCTACATTTATCATTAGATTCTATCAATGCATTAATAAATACTACACAGCATAATTACGAACGAAACAAACAAATCAAAATGAGAAAAGACGGCCTTAAATTTTGGCTGAAAATGCCTCGTGGTCTCAGTACCAGGTATTATAATATATTCGGGTAATAACAAGCAAAAATATTAATAATAATTATCAATACTGATGTCTGTCCAATTTAGACAACGACTGCATCACATGTGATATTGCGTTACATATGGTACATGTGATGCTGATATATCGTTAGAGAGCGCCTCTGCTTCGGTATACTCCTACTTTTGATACGACCAACCTAAGTCGAGAGGGATGAATTACTGCAGGGATGTGTCTGGCTTTCAATGGAGGGTCTTTCCAGGATCATTATTATTCGTGGTGTTGGCGGTACTGCGAGGCCAAATTTTGCAAACTAGAGTATATAGTGCTGCAACCTGGACAAGAAGAAGAAAAGAAGACTAAAACTGGGAGTCAGTGTGACAGGAAGTGTGACAGTAAGTGTGACAGTAAGTGTGACAGTAAGTGTGACAGTAAGTGTGACAGTAAGTGTGACAGTAAGTGTGACAGGAAGTGCAACAGGAAGTGTGACAGGAAGTGCGACAGGAAGTGTGACAGGAAGTGTAGTTCCACGCAACACAACATGAACAATTACTGCACAACTGTCACCCTAACCTTCAAGGATGACAGTTGCTAATTCGTGTGTAAATATTTTTCATCATAGCAAGGATCCTGCCTGCCATGGCAGGTAGGGCAGGCAGGTAGGGCGTACCCTCCAAACAATGCCCCTGCGAGTACTCAACACGTCCAGAGCTTATCAAACCATTTACTCCTTTTTGCTTATCCGTTTTCCCATTATGACAGAGGTGGGCCGTTTCATGTTTGCATTATGGATGGAACAAACGTGACCACCTACATGTATGTCTTGGGTCCTGATCTGAACAGGACCCAAGACATACACATACCAGTTTGCCCCCGGCTCCTGTGGAGCAGGACCACAGCTTTCACCGGATCCCTAGACCGGTCGGCTTAATAGCCGGGTGGCTATGCTGGCAGCTAACAGCGGGATGACCGCACCGGGAAGCCACATTGGATGACTATTGAAGAACCCTCTACTGGCAGTGAAGGAGGCCGACACTCTATTCTATATCTACTCTATATCTACTACTTTGAAAATTGAGAGAGGGTACGGCAGCCTATCTAGTACATATGAATCCAACAACTTAGATCAATAAGACAACTTACATCAATAAGGCATTGGCTAAAGAGTTATCAAGTTCATTATAATCGACCAAAAAATCACACTTCTATCACAACTTACATTTACAACGAATCACAGTTTGGTACTTTTGCACAATTAATAGGAGAGTTCCCTGGATTACTGTAAGATGTTGAATAATAACAGATCTAATGACTTCAATGATACACAAGGTTACAGTACAGTCATAGCCTGTGCACGAGCAATATTATGTCTCATCCAGTATAGGATACATGGATTATGTCACATACAGGATAGGTTACATGGATTATGTCACATCCAGGATAGGTTACATGGATTTTGTCACATCCAGGATAGGATACATGGATTATGTCATATCCAGGATAGGTTACATGGATTATGTCACATCCAGGATAGGTTACATGGATTATGTCACATCCAGGATATGATACATGGATTATGTCGCATCCAGGATATGCTACATGGATTATGTCACATCCAGGATAGGTTACATGGATTCCACTACAAAAATGATTATTGATTTGGATACAAGATTTGAATAATTCTACCGGAAATTGCTGCAAAATATGTATTTGTGGTCCGATGCTGTATGGTGGAAATTTATTTGCTCATTCATACCAACTACGCAATATTTGTGCACATTCGCTAGACAAAAGTTGACATGAATTAAATGCAATATTATAATTATTTTAATTTCATTTTCAGAAAGATTGAGAAGAGCCGGTAATGACAACAGTGTTATAGTTGAGCTTGACATAGCTAGTCCCCTGCCAATAGAGGAGCCAGAAGTACCTATTGGTGGAGGTGGTGGAGGTCAGGGAGGTGGTCATGGTCGTGGCCGTGGAAATAATAAACGCCGTGGCAATAAAAGAACAAAGAGAAATGCATTGATCTCCGCAAATAGATATTGGCCAAATGGAGAAGTACATTATGAATTTAATCGCAACTACACATTCAGTAAGTGAAATTATATGTATCTCAATATATTTATTCTCTGTACATAGTTCTACATCTATGTGGGAATTCCTCTTTGATTTGGCGAGAGTCCAAGAAAAAATAATTATCCTTAATTTAGTTTAATTTAACCCCATTCCTGCCGTGAAAGGAAAGGGGTTGACCTTCCCTTCTAACACACATATATTATATATATATATATTACTAAATATATAATTGTTAATGCAATAATTAACATATATATATTAAATAATAAAAATATTTGCATTAAATTGAATTTAAATATAATTGACTAAGCAGTTCTCCTATGAGTTTCTCTGCATATAGTTATGCTGCTGCATGGTAACACCAGGCTCTGTGAGCTGCTACGTGGTAACACTGATCTTTGTGCCAATTTATTGAGCATAGTTTCTGTTAATTATGTTTATGGCTGTTGATTAATCGTAATTAATCAAATATTAACTGAGATTAATTGATTTTGAAGATTAACTAGGTTAATTTATTTGATCCAGTTTAATTGTCTTGAAACGTAATGCATATTTGAGCATACATGTATTTGCTCTACGGGTACATATTTTTATCAATATAATGGACATTTGATTATTTGCCCCGGCAAATGTTAATGCATACAAAGTCCCGTGGTGGTGCCAGTTTTCATGAAATGTCATTATATATGTGAGTTTTAGCTAAACTTTTGACTTAAAATACTGTTATAAGCAGCTTTCAGAGAGTCACACAGCTTGCGAATGAATGGAAACTGATGGTACACTGTAGATTAAAATTGAGATTAATCGAATATTAGCTGGAAGGCTTTCATGGTTAATCGTGATCAATATTTTTAATCGTACAACAGCCCTAATTATTTTAAAATTTCTATTGAAAGCCCTGTTTGATACATGTATTAGGTAACAATACCTATTGACAGGTGTCTAAAGTCAGGTTGTATGAATTGCAAACACTGCGCGATATTAGCAATATCTATTGCCATGTATCTCAGGTCAGTATAAATTGCAGCATTGTTTGATATTAGGGAGCGATATGTATATTGAAGTGTGCCTAAAGTCATTACTACAGTTATATAATTATGTTGCATTTATTCCATGTTTAATGAGGCTGCTGATCTGCCGCCAACATATATAACACCAGCTAGTTTGATATCCAGGTACTCAAGAGTTAGCTGTCTTCAATGCTGCTGTCAATGAGTACAATAAATACACCTGCATTCGCTGGCTGCCGAGGGACACCCAATCCAATTATGTGACAATCGAGCGGAGTAATGGATGCTGGGCTTATGTTGGACATAATTATTGGAGTCAACCCCAAACTATGAACCTTGGACCAACCTGCTTATATGTAAGTTTCAAAACCACTCTAGAGCAAATTTTGGGTGGTGTATGTAAATGTACATCATACTTGCCATGTTAGGTTTGTAAAATTGAGGGGATTTGCTATTTGGGTGGAGGGTGTTCAATTAGGATGGGTTGGGGTACTCAAATTGATTATGCTTCAAATTTGAATTCAAATATGATGTACATATATTTTTCCAGCATCATATTCACCAGCTGGGAGAAGATAATTCCAAAAAATAAGAAACATCTGAACATAAATGTACACCACATATCAGAGATTCAGTCCTTAGGCAAATAACACTGAGATACATTTGCGTCCCAATATGATAGAGTCAGCGGGCATGCTCCATGCACAAATTTCAATTGAGTTGATTGACATGGCAATTGATTTGATGCCTGAGTGTCCAAACACATGACTCACAATCGTAAGGTTGTGGTTTTGGTTACTTTAAGTAGCCGCTCCTGGTAGGCCTACAGCATTTGGAAGTGGCACTGGTGTTTCATGCAATGTAAGATCCAATTGGCAGAGCTTAGGTGTCAAGGTCAAATAATGTCAAAATGCAATTGTATCCAGTACCAGGCAGCCTCTGATTACATTCAACTATCCAAAACTAACTTTAATTATTATTAACATATAATTATAATGGAAGAACTATGCAATTTATATTTATGGTATTTTTTGAGGCAAAACTTGAGATCATGGTTATTTAAAATAATAATTACATACAGATTGCTTCTACCAGCTAATGTCCACCACGAGAACATTACTACCTAGACACACTTTCAATAGCTGTTATCCTACCTTTAGAATATTATAATGGGATGCCTAAGGTAAGGATTAACAGACTTTTAACTATTTTATTCCCACTAGTATTAAAGTTCTAAAAGGTAGAATAGAATATTGCAGAGCCTTTTTGTTGATATATCAAAATTGTAACTTGGCTATCATGACAAAGTGTCAAATAAATTTAAAAATGTAAATGCAATATATCATAATAATGATATGCATGTATATAATTATGCATCGTTGAGTAGTTGTCATGTATTGTCATATATATGTCATATTATACATAGATATCTATAATATGCTAATGCATGGTGAGTGCTAATACATGGATGTGTACATACACATTATATATTAAAACTATCATGGTGGATGAGTTTTGGTTCCCCAATCAATGAGCAAGAGATACCATACCTTTGGTTTCTAGTACACCAGTTTCAGCAAACATGCACACAGGCACGCACACAGGCACGCACACGCATGCACACACACGCACGCACACGCATGCACACACACGCATGCACACACACGCATGCACACACACGCATGCACACACACATCATCGTATCATCACAATTTGTGTTAAAGTTAAGCAGACATGATGTCATCCCATCTTACCATCTTATAGTATTATGCATAACAATGATGCTCGACCTTCAATTTTTGTAAATTTTTGAAATACTTTTAGAACCCCAGAAAAAATGTGATTCTGCTCCGATCGGTATTAATTTACCAAATCTTGGTTGAGGGTACCAAGAACTACAGGTAAGTAGCTTATGGTAATTTAGATGTGATTTTCGTGACTGCTGGCAGTACAGTACCAATTATTACTATAATGTCCATGTATTTTATTGCAGAATAAGAGAACAGCTATTCACGAGATACTTCATACATTAGGGGTGTTCCATGAGCACACTCGACCAGATCGGGCAACCTACGTTACCATAAACACTGGCTACATTTTATCAGGAAAGGAATCGAACTTCGCTATTAAAACAACATCTGAAGTGAATACCTACGGGACACCCTATGACTACCTTAGTGTGATGCACTATTGGAAACGGGTAAGTCAGTAAATGGCAAAAGTAGATACAGTTATAAAAGTGATATGCATTATGCTACAGATTTCTGACTGAAATGTTTGATAATAACTCAGGAATGCCGAGTTATATCAACAAAAATTCGTTGGCATAGGAATAAATTGACTTAGCACAAACTATAGAATTACTTGAACCATGTGCAAATAATATATATGATTGGTACCTGTCAAAACATTTTGTTATCTTACTCATGTTTGATACAATTAGCCATTTTTAGCATTTTTTATAACCTGCGTTCTATAAGTAGAGGCAATGGTGCAAGAGTCATGGGGCTCCGATTTGCTATGCATGCAGAGTGACTTGAAATACTATCAGTTTACTCACCAAAGTCTAAAGATACTGTACCCTAAGTCCGATCTCTCAATCTTTGATGTTAAGATGTCATAATCAAGTCATGTCTATGATACCATAATAAAGTCATGTCTATGATGTCATAGTCAAGTCAGGTCTATGATGTCTTAATAATAAAGTCATGTCTATGATGTCATAATCAAGTAATGTCTGTGATGTCATAGTCAAGTCATGTCTATGGTCTCATAATCAAGTCATGTCTATGATCTTATAAGCAAGTAATATCCATGCTGTCATAATCGAGTCATCTCTATGATGTCATAATCGAGTCATCTCTATGATGTCACAATCAAGCCATGTCTACAATGACAATATGGCAATATCATGTCTGATCATTAATATATTCATAAGTTAGGTAGACAGTATATATAGTTCCGGCCTAGAGGTGGGACATCACCAATACAGGCACCAGTGGACACCAAAATGCACATTATTGGGGGTTGTCTGCCCTTCTTCCACCTTGCCACTTAAAGCATTTTCTTGAAAGACGTGGTACAAGTATGGATTATTGGTGATATTTAAATAAAAGGCAAATCAGGCACCTGATGCCTAATTTTGAGAATATCCCACCCCTCCCCCTCAATCAACCCTCTTCTATATTCAGGTATATTCAGGTTCTACAATTAATCGAAAACAATGCTTTGTGTTTTAGGCGTTCAGTGTCAATACCAACTCACTGGACACTATTACCACAACTGATTCATTCTACCAAGACCTCATTGGTAATGCAGTTACACTTTCATACAAAGACATACAACTTATAACAGACATGTATAACTGCTCTGGTAAGCATATTATATCAGATACTAGAGACAACTTTGTTACCATCCTTTGATTTTGCCATCATAATATAATATAGTTGACTAACGAAAAGTTGCTTTTTAATGATTTTTCATACATGGAGGAGAAAACCACCAAGATGAGTTAATCCAAAAGACAGTAAATTATCACTCTATTGTCACAGATGCAATTGTTGCAATTGTGCATTTTTTAAGGAAAGTGGTGGGGATACTTCAATACATTTAATTAATTTTATTTATCATTATTATTATAATCAGTATTATAAATGTTAATCAGTAGACATACATCATTGAACTAGATTTGAACGGAAGGTTTAGTGGACCAAAGTGGCAGATTATCGATCGCAAAGATGGGAGTATAAATTCCGGTTAAGTCCCTCGATGATGAAAGTCGTTGACCCTGGTAGGGTTTTAGTGACGGTGTTAAAGGAAATCTTAAAGGGCTAAGGTCGCCGAAGTATGCTTGTATCCAATGACCAGCATGGTAACAGGTCATGTCTACTTTATGCAAAGTATGCTTGTGTCCAATGACCAGCATGGTAACAGGTCATGTCTACTTTATGCAAAGTATGCTTGTGTCCAATGATCAGCATGGTAACAGGTCATGTCTACTTTATGCAAAGTATGCTTGTGTCCAATGATCAGCATGGTAACAAGTCATGTCTACTTTATGCAAAGTATGCTTGTGTCCAATGACCAGTATGGTAACAAGTCATGTCTGCTTTATGCAAAGTTTTTAATCAGAATAGTAAATTTGGTTCTATTTCAGCAAAGGCTAACTGCCCGGCTGTCAACTGCCCAGCTGGTGCCTTCCAGGGCTGGGACTGTACCTGTTTCTGCGAGAATGATAACGTGAATGACCCTGTGGTGAACTGTGAAGAAGGTAGGATTTAAATTTAGTTGATAGAATTGTATATGTACAGTATAGCTGTATTATTGCAAGCAAAATGGCTAAAATATAATAACAATGCAACAAGGAAATTGAAAGCTTGAATATATTACATTTAACCTAACTCATTTCCTTGTTTGTGAATGAGATCATACGAAAAAGGTCCATATACAGCAATGAAATAAATTTCGAACTCAATATTCAAATACATTTAAGTGGTCAAGCTGTGAATTGTGAGCGTGTAAATACTATTTAAAAAATACTGTCATTTTTTATTGTTGAACCAGTGATCCAAATCTATACAAATCCGGCTGTCCAAAGCAGGTCCGGCTGGTAGTTATGTGTAATATGTATACAGTGATCTATGCAGGCCATGCAGACATAATATATGGTGGCCTTAACCTCTGGTTAACTATATGGTGGCCTTAACCTCTGGTTAACTATATGGTGGCCTTAACCTCTGGTCTCAATATATCGAGTCTCAAATATTACAATCTCTAATATAATTCTGGCCATCTCATAATTATATTTGACAATGATTATTTTTGGATCATATGTATTTATAGGATCATATGTATTTATAGGATCATATGTATTTATAGGATCATATGTATTTATAGGATCATATGTATTTTCATAGAACTAAGTTAAAATCCATGTAGTGTCCAATAATAACCTGTAATATCCAATAATAACACAATCAATATTATGCTATTATTGATTGTGTTCATTTCATCAACCTAAATAATTAAATGCACAATTAATTGTCGACATGGCTATTAATGCTATACAATCAGTGCGAGTATTGAAACTCAAACAATAATTTTTTTCTAGAAATATACTTTCTTAAAATATTATTAGGTATAATTGATTTGTAGGTAACTCACCTTGACTGAGACATTGATCATGGGTTGATCATGAGTTGATCATGGGTTGATCATGGGTTGACCATGGGTTGATCATGGGTTGATCATGGGCTGATCATGGGTTGATCATGGGTTGATAATGGGTTGATCACGGGTTGATCATGGGTTGATCATGGGTTGATCATGGGTTGATCATGAGTTGATCATGGGTATTTATTGGGTTGTGGTCTTGACATCCCAAAGAAAAAATTGGGAATTACGTAAGTCTACTATGAAATCTATCTATACATAAGCACTACCATAGGCGTACCATACCATAAGCGCTACCATAAATTGTTAGCTAATCTCTACTTTGCATATTGCCAGTTTGTCTGTCCCCTGATCAAGAGTGTGCATGTACTGAGAGACAAGATGCTTGTAGTAGAGTAACACACAGCACATGTGATAGCGGGTCAAAAGCGTGTAAGTGTGACACTGGCTATGTGTCTCACAATGGTGTATGCGCTCTAATAACATGTAAGTATAAATTAATATTATTATTAATAAACATTGAAGCAAAGAATGATTAAAAATTTGTTTTTAAAGTCAAATGAGTTTACTATTTTTACTAAAGAAATTAGCTAATAAAAATTACTATAGTGCTAATTTAAGATCACAATATTTCTGCCATACACACAAGTTGCATTTTTTAATACAAGTTGGAGGAAGTCTTTGTTCAAGAACTCCAATAAAAGACTATCTACAGAATTAAGCGAATATATATGGAGTTTGAAGGACAATAAAGTGGAATACAACATTACTTGGAATGTATTAAGATGGCCCAAACATACAACAAGTCATTAGAAAAGTGCAGCTTGTGTATATGAGACAAGTATTTCATCATAAATAGAAGTAACCTGGTACATTGAACAAAAGGAACGAACTCTTGTCATCCTGTAGGCCTTCTGCAAAGTACCTGCTATGAATTATTAAATGACATTACAATGTTGCAAGATTTTGATATTAACCTGCATGACAATGTATGGGGCTCCCCCCGTATTTTACCGAAGACCGACGATGGGCTGTTCTTAAGTGTGAAGAAACGAATACAAGAAAAAATTGCTTAAAAGTGAAGACTGAAG
>JAOQGN010016878.1:0-13351 GCA_027564295.1 Himantozoum antarcticum
TCCGACAAAAATTGGAAAAGTTGTCTCCTTCCGACAATAATGCGTTGTTTTCTAACAATCGGGAAACCACAAAAGTCTACAAAGTAGATATAGGGCAAATTGTGGTTCGCAGAAATTGGAACCAAGATGTGGCGCATGCCTGTATTGTGTAAACACTATATAGGAAAAACTGGGGTGTCGCTATTTCCCACTTAGAAAGACAGATAGCCGCGCCATCGTTCATTGAGGGTGTGTGAAGAGATGCCCCTGGAATACACTTTTACGCCGTGAACTAATTGTAAGCAGCGGAAATAATTTTAAGTAGCGCATACACGCACCGCTACTTGTTGGTTCCCATTTCCGTGAAACAAAATTTGTCCTATATATAATAAAGTCAAATATATGACGTTTTACATTTTCCCCCCCCCGAGTGTTGGTTAACGACCTTTTATAGCCGGAAGGAAACAACTTCTCCAAGTTTTGACCAAAATTGCTGAAAACATCCCTTACAAATTTCAATACTGTGAGTTACCTGTGGTCCAATCCTAACAAATGAGGTATCAAACGACAGCTGAGTATCAAAGGTATCAAACGGTTGACCACTATATGGTGGCAAATTTATTCTAGCAAGAACACAGTAATGGCATTAATGCACCAGATATAGTCTCAAATGTGAACAGCCCTTTAAACACAGGAAATTTATAGATTGTTCCTTTATATCACTACATTACTTGTTGCGGGCTGATCTGTAAAAGTCATTCAAGAGAGCATTACATATCATATCGCTATAGAGCAGGGTAAGGTGAGCATAACTCCAAAACTGAAAACACTTTTTTAAATTGTCATCTAAAATGTATAAAAACCATATAAAATGGAGAAAATATTCATGTCCTAACTTCTTTAAAGAAAGCACAAAGCTTAAAATTCAAATACAAAAAATGACTTCCTGTAAATGAGGTATTTGCTTTAAATCTATAAATTCATTCTAAAAATAAAAAGATAAAAAAGATAAAATAAAAAAATAAAAAGATATCTAAAGATTGTAGATTTTATCTAAAGATTTTATGTGCACTCAATGATTTCCGATTGTGACTTTGGCACTGCGTTATGATGTTATTTAGTGGGTAGATACCTGCTAGAATGGCTACTAACTCACTAAATGCTACTTTAGTGTTGACCGAGTATAATAATACACAAAGTAAAAGACACTATTTGTGGAGTTGTCTTCTATATGGCACAACTGACGGAGTTGTCGTCTATATGACACAGCTAGCGGAGCTGTCTTTGATATGACACAACTGACGGAGTTGTCTTCTATATGACACAACGGGTGGAATTATTTTCTCAATCGTTTTATAAAGGATAGTAAATGTTGCAAATTTGAGCAAACTCGTTCTCTGGGCAGAACCCCATGTTTCAGAAATTTAAATCGTACCAATTGCATTAGAGCTATTTTGAAAGTGCTAATGTAGCATAAATAATTTCAAGAACTAATACAACACACATGCACACACCTGGAAGATGGGGGAGCTGATGGAGTTATATCCGACTCCTTACTCCTCGGTTTGCCCTGAGCTAAAAGTTTTATCTTCTCCTGAGCTTGGGCCAGTCTAAGCTCAGCAGCTTTCTTCTCCTTCTCAGCCTCCAGCAACTCAAGCTTTCGCCGTTTCTCTTCTACCATTTGCTCACGGATCTGCAATTCTTCAGTTGCCCGTGCTAGCTCCTGTACCTAAAAGTACATTTACTTATCTTTGATATTGGAATTCGATCAGGATATTTTATGATTGCTCCTTGTAAACTTCTAGCATCTATAAGAATCAAGCAAACCTCACTATTGCAGCTGCTCACTACATATAACCTCACTATTGCAGCTGCTCACTACATATGCAGATGTAGCTACCATTTATATGACTTACTATCTATCTGGAAATAATATTATTATAAGTAATCCTCAATTTTCATTTAAATATTATCTCAGCATAATTATTAGTATCAAACAATCAATGATTCTTTGAAAAATCCAATTACATCCAATTTAAAGAGCAACAGCAGCTATTTTAACTGCCAGAATAAATATGACAAATGCAATCCACTGGTATGGGTTAGACATGGGTGTTCAGTTCATATTCATGTATATTATTGGTAGGTGAACAGCTAATACCTCTAGTATTACTTAGTGCAGTTACTGCTTACCTTTAGCTTGTGTGCCTTCACGTCGTGGCTGTTTAGCACCTTCATATCTGCAAACATTCTTTGGCTCCTCTCGGCTATAGATACGAGGAAAGACTTTGCTTGAGCTTGCTTTCTTGCCTCCAATATCTGCCTGAGCTGATCAGCCTTCCTCCTGCCAATAAAACCCCTGACAATGCTCTGCACCTTCACCACCATTTTGATTCGTTGACTCATGATAAGGTTGAGCTGTTCAGGATGCCAGTACTTTAGAAACACCTGCATGATGATAGAAATGGTAACGAAGCCATTCAGAGAACACATGCTCAAACTGTCCCAATACTGAATGAAGAAGTGATTTCAGTACTCTATTCAATTTGAATGATTAAATCATCCATCTTCACACATCCTGCTGTTTATCTGGTTTATCAGTTATAATACAAGATTCCACTACTACTACCAACCTGTTGAGGCAATAAAGCTTTGCTAGTTTTTAAACAGTTTAAAACTTTGTACATCTTGCAAATGCACACGACTTGTACAAGCTTCCCCACAATACGGTAGTGGAGACAACTCCATAGTTACTACACAAAGGATTCACTTCACGGCGAACCTTGTATGTAAGTTGAGTAGACTCAAGTGTACAGTACTGACCTTTCTAGTGCCTAACTCCCATTGGTGTAGACCAGCCTGCCTCAATATTGTGTAGCAGGAGCTGGACTCGGCAGTAGGTTTGGAAGACAAAGGGAAGCTGATAAATTTGTACCTGTAACAGTTTTATGAAACTTACTGAATATCATGCATTACTTCGTTATTGATAAAAATCAATATACATACCCAGTAAAATACCAAGTAAAAATACAGTTTTGAGTGCTTTTTACATCAAGGTCATCACCGACATTGTTTACCAAAATAGAAAATATTAGTTCACCCATGTATCAGGTATCCCACAAAATTTAAACAATGTAATAGGTATTTATTTGACATACCTCAGTATATCGATAATATACTCGAATTTGAGAAAATAAAAACAATAACAGCGATGATACAATAATAATAATTTCACTCCTATAAATGTCACACAAGAACTCTTTAAGTTTCTCTAAAATCAATTGTTTAATCAAAATATGATGAAGAGAGGTTCTGAGATAAGAAGGGGATAGATTTTACGAAATAGTAAACAACTTGCAGGTTATTAGACTATCCTGTCAGGGTTATAGAGTGAAGATTCAGTTTAATTATGGTACAATCAAGACATCTACGATTTTGTAACAAACCTGTCCAGGAACACTTGGAAAGATAGTCTAACAGGAAATCCCTCATGGCGTATTCTAACAGTTTCTAGTATCCCTGTATACTTCAGTTGTTGGGAGACAAGTTTTAAGTCAAAGAGTTTACAAGACTGCAAACTATTTGGTTTGATACATCTAATGAAGTGTGGCTGACTCTGCATGAGCTTGCTTGTGAGAGCTGCCAGCGAATCCTAAATAATACGAGTATAATGCCTGTGATATATTTTTTACCATCATCAATGAAATATCTGTTCCATGGCTGACTGTTTCTCAAAAATTTAGACTGCTTCCATTACAACATCTAAATGGTGAAATTTCATAAGATATTTTGTTCAAACAACATCTGGTACTCCATTAGCTTACTTCAGGCAGCATTGTGACTGCTAGTAATGTCACAGTATGACTGTGTAACCTTAGCTTAAACTAGACTAGTACAATGGCCATATATAAGTGGAAGTGGTGAGCAAGATCAAGTGCTGCTTGGAAATATTGGTTGATACGATTACATTGTTGGATGCAATTTTGTAAGTTGTAAAATTGTTCTGCAACATTTGATTTGCTACAAAACGCAGTCAAATAATGGGTTGTTTTTCATGTACAAACATTTTTTTTTTTACTTTTGTTTGATTTAAAAATTGCAGTGAGAAATTTACTAACCTGGAACTGGGATCCAGCAGTGCGATGCTTGAAGAATGATTCATCCTGTATTTCCTTGAGAGCCCGCTTCATGCTAAGAATTACAAATTAATACCACCGATTAATTAATACCAGACAAATGGCCTGATGGTTAAATCCCTCTGATGCTGGAGACATTGGTACAATCATGGGTCGGCTCTTATCAAATACTTTATAGCAATTGTTATCTACTGCTTCACTGTTTAGAACTCAGCATGGGTTAATAAAGTACAAAGATTGCTCTGCCATTCTTTTTCAGAACAAATTTGAAGTCTAACTTTAGGCGTGAAATCATGTACAACTGTAAATTATCTTTCTAGGTAGATTTTGTTGCTGTTGCTTGTTTGCAACAGCAACAAAATTTGTAACAACAACATACTTTAACAGTATGGTTGTTCGACTTTAGTCAGTTCTATAGACAAACCAATTAACAGCAAATAAAGTCCAGAATAAAACAGCATATAACAGCTCATAACAGCTACAGTCGAGAATAGTCAACAACGGGCAGACAATTCTTTCTTTAGAATTGAGGGAGGACAACTCATGAATTAGATTATCTTACTGCAATCATCGCTGTGTAGTGAACCAGTGTAGTGAACAGTCTTAGTTTAGAGTTCACTGTGTATGAATACTGTTACAGACTAAATGAAACAAACCGCCAGTTAACCAAATATGAATTAACTGGTTCATGCATGACACTGAGGAGTTGTCTCTTTGCTCCCCTTTCTCTTTCTTTGTACACTTTACCTTTCTTTATCCTCTCCTCTTTTCTGCTCGGAGAAAGAAAGGTAAAGTGTATAAAAAAGAGAGACAGGGGAGCGAAGGGACAACTCCTCAGTGTCCTTGGGTTTATGGCTTCACGTTTACATGAGTACATAAAAATTAACGCTAAAAATGAAATTTCAAACATGTATATTTCTACATTACTCACCTTTGTTTCAATTTTCTTCCAGCCGACTTTGATAAACTTTTTCCTCTCTCCAAAGTTGGTTGCTTGCACATCAGTATGGATTTTTTTCTGCGGTGCTGATGATTCCTAAAGCAATAATAATTAAATTATTATTGCGGCCAACATTTATTAGCGAAACAAGCCTAACTTGTCAGGCAGGTTGTGTACATTAACTTACCACGAATAGACTTATAAAATAACTAACACTAATCCAGTAATTTATAATGTTATGACTCATCAAATAATACATTGTAGTATTCACTTCAGATCATGGGTTCATAGTCATTCTATTTATCTTATCATTTGGAGGTTTTACTTTGCATTCGCTGTATATAAAACCATGACATATGCCAACAATTAGTAGTGAAAATCAAAATCTCCCAGGCATTCAATACTAAATCACCATCATCTTTCATGACAATCTGCAGTATCAGGTTGATGATAGTTATATTTATATTAGCGATATTCGAACATAACAGTCAACAATATATTCACAGCATGACTAGTTCTTCTTTACATAAATTGATCTATTTCTACAATTGCACATTTTGATTTCATATTAATTTTTAGTGTATTTTTACACAGGACACATGGTCTGACAGAGTGGTAAATAAAATGTAACATAACAATAACTTCAATATCACCAACTAGCATTACACTAAATAATAATAACACAAACTTACTGTCCAGCAAGATTAGCATTTTCAGCAAACTGTGATGAGAAAAGTTGATAGATCATGCCAGACTCACTGCTCTGTAAACACTCTAGAATGTTCTGACTTAAAGTATCACGGTTAGTCTCAAGCATACCAGTAACTGTGTATGTAACCTGCCATATCAAAACGTGTCATAGGATAACAATAATATAACTGATGGTGCAACTACAACTACAAACAGCAGCTTTGAGTATAAATATCCTTAGGCAGTATATTATAGGTAGTGCACCAATCATTTCAACAGACGGCATAGTCAAGTGCACTTATAAATAGTTATGACAAATTGTAGCTGTATGTGCTCGATATGACCTTCCAAGTCAATAGGCCTGGCCACATGTACAGTTGTGTCTCACCTAAAACGATGACCAGAGGATAGAAGTACGCGTGGTTGGTAAGGTCACACACACACAGATGTCTATAACAGAGGTGTGCCTTGATACCCTGCGCGATTAGTCGACTAGCGCTAGTAACCGCAACTAGCGGTAGCGACTAAGCACTAGCAACTAAATGTTAGCAAGTAAGCATTGTTCGCTAACAAATCCAAACCAAGAGCCAATGACAGCTCCGTTGTTGGTCACCGGTGGCTGTAAAATTTATCGCAAATCATAAATCCCTCAGTGGGACTAACAGACATAATTTCAAATCATTCGTACTACTCCATGCAACTCTGCACAACTCCATGCTAGTTTCGCACTCAGCGACGCTGATTAGGTGTGAAATTGGCATGTGTGGCTAGGCCTAATGATAAGTGTGTAAACAGATTTTAATTGAGCAGCAGACATCAAACAACACCAGAATATAATGTTGGTATTTATCGCACCATGCCAGCATAATGGTGGATGCTGAACAAAGGCTCCTTTCCCTTCTCCTTTTTGATATATGGGTGCTTGGCTAAGTGTTTCTTTATCTTCTCTAGCAGGCTTTGTGCAGTTGCTTTGGGAAACTTGCTCTCTTCATCAATCAGTGCATATAATCCTATTGGTTTCTATAATACATATAAACAAACATAAAATTTAGTATAATTTATACTACATGTATAATAAGCATGCTAGTCATCTACGTATGAGTTTGGCACACTGAATGAATGGTGAATGAGAACGGGTCAGACCTTACGCCACTCAATTTCAAATATGAAATAAATGGCAATATGGCAATAGCTGTATGACTGCCTACATTGTTACTTGACACAATATTGGCTTAGTTAAAATTTCTAAGTAATATTAAGAGAGACTAAATTTTATATATATTAATATTATTGAATTTTATAAATATTAAGAGATTAAAATTCTAAGTAATAATAATATTAAGGGAAAATATCTACACTTGCCTTGTCACAAAATACTTTTACAACCTGCATGTATAATTATATACGCTACAACAGCCGTATCCTGAATATATTTTAGACAACTTCTATAGAACTATCCAATACCAATGCAAAGCCACGATAACAACTTGGCAATGTAGCTTACTATATTTGGGTTCTAAATACCTCAATAAACATGCCGAGTATTGCAGAGTTGTTTGTGAATGAGATGTGGGTGGTCTTAACTCCCTCATTATCTAAATCTCTCTTTTCCCAAGCAAAGATGTGCTGATTGAAGAAGTGCTGAAGCTGCTCATTTGACACGTTGATACAGAGCTGCTCAAAACTGTTAGTGGGAAAGTTCTCAAACCCAGCTATATCCAGCAATCCTATAACAGGAGGGCACGACTTCTTTGGCCTACAATAAATAGCAAATATCTCATATCATTGCCATAACAAATTATTACTTCAAGCTTATAATATAACTTAGTTTAGAATATAGTTATTTCCAACTAAACCAAGTTCAACATAGTTTAGTTTCTGTCATTTGGCTAACATTCTCCATAAAGTAATTTGAAAATGTGTAAAGGCATTATTTTATTTAGGCACGTCTACTGATGCCTAAATAGTTTGGTGCGACTCCATCACACCAAACTAATCCACACCAACCACACACCAACTACACACCAACCACACACCAACCACACACCAACCACACACCAACCACACACCAACCACACACTACCCACACACCAACCACACACTAACCACACACCAACCACACACCAACCACACACCAACCAACACATCCAACTCATAAAGCTATGGCTAAGGCATCCCATCCCACATAGATATTGCAAAAACGAATTTTGCAGAATAGCTCACACTACAATATTACTGCAAAGCAAATGAAGGAAATATCTGAAGTTTCCTCTCATTTGATCTAAAAATTATCATCACTGGAATGTTGCCAAGTATAAGATTATGCAATGAGGAACATTAAGTAATGGTTTGGAGTTGAAAAGCACAGCTGTGTTATAACAAAGTCATTGGTCTAGCAGACAGCTATCACATCCTCACATTTATTCCATATTTTGTAACATGTATCATTCAACAGCGGTATATTGTGAAGCTGACAGCTAAAGGCTTGACTTGATAGCTGCTGTCAACTTATTAGGACACTGACATCAAAGATCCATCAATTATAGGTATACTAGTATTTAAGGAATTTTGCTGACACTGTGCAGGGCTGCACACTCACTGCATGCAGAATAATGGAACTATTGGAACTAGCTACTTTAAGTAGTTGCTACTACTTTAGTAGGAATGGAACTGCTTTAGAACTAACAAAACTAGTTTCTTAGAATATGCACATGTTACATGTATGATGTATGGTATATATTTAGATGATAGCTTGAAGGGTTTCTACACACAGTTTCGTGTCCAAAAGGCAGCTGGCTAATCAAGGATATGCGCACAACTACCTTGCTACACAAATTTTACACGAACTCTATTAATGTGTTACGCCTTGTTACATAGCTTGATAGGCTGACAGCCCAGACAATGATCTATAAACAGTGGTCAAAGTCTAGCAAAATAGGTGGGGGTACCGAAATAATTTGTTATAGTTCACGGGCGTAGGCGGTATGCGGGGCCAACGGGGAGAGTACGGGAAGGGTGAAAATTTGTTGTAAGATGTAGTTAAAAGTAGACAATTTGAGCAAAAGTTACAATTTGAGCAAAAGTTACAATTTGTTACTAGGTTACAATGAACAACTCCTAATGTGGTGCCATTTTACTCTTAAAAGCAGGCAGTGGTGGGGTACTGTGGACCTTCAGCGTACCTCCTCATTTCATGGTGGCGGTATGGAGTACCCCCGGGTACCCCCTGACTTTGAACACTGTTTATAAATAATCCCCTGACATTGCATATATGGCTTTCACACTGGGCTTCAAAATCATAATTCAGACAAAGAATATTAAGTTCATGCAAGAATCGTGCAATTTAATTCTTTCCTGCTTTTGTTTGTGACTAATATAACAACAATATAACAACCAATGTGCAATTCACAGATAATAATAAATGTATAATATGTGAGACATGTATAATACGTATTATAATGCATAATAAATAATAATGTAAAATAATCGACAGAATATAAGATGTATAACCCCCCAACTATTTTGTAAATACTGGAGTCCTTTAGTCGGCTTAAAACTAACTACTTCAATACCAGCAGTCATGAATGAAATAATATCTTCTTAGTTATTCAGTAAACAGTGAAGCTATTCCAATGGCTTTGCATCCGTTACGATTGGGATATTCAAATGTAGCAGCGGGTTGCTTAACAATTTGCAATGGAAGGTTAGAGAAGATGATTCCCTCTCAGTCGAGGATGTAGATGTAACCTCTCAGTCAGCCATCAAACAGAGAAATACCCTTTCTCAGCTGCAATGCTTACAAACTTAATATTATGCAGCAATTCAGGCTCTTTCTCAATATAATAATATCAATTTAGAACACAGGTGGCACTTATTTTGCTACACTGAGGATCAGTGTCAGTGTACAATTAGTAATCACACCGTATTATTTTAGGACAAAACACAAAGGGTTCCTCTACTCACGCATAGGAGATGCTAGGCTTGAGCTTGCTATTAATCTTATTGACAATCCAGGCGAACAGCCTAGCATACAGCGCCTTAGCCAAGGCATCACGACCATCATTGGCTTGTGCCAAGTTCTTCAGATTAACGATTTTCTCTCCTATAACAATAACACAATAACTCTGTCAGCAAAAGTATCGATTGAAATTCTATATTGAACAGTCAATATACTTAGTACAGGCCAAAAATAGGATAACAATTAATTTAAAGTTCACTTGGTCCCTAAGCACTAAGAGAAGGTAATGAGCAAACTTGACATTTAAAAACTGTTTGTGAAAATTTCTGCTCTGAAAAACTGTTCGTGAAAAACGTAAAATTGAAAATTTCTCTACTTCTACAATGGAATTGCCACCTAAGTTAACATTTCATATCATACAAGACTATAATTCTTATTATAGTTGCTATACGATATAGTTGCTGTTTGACAAATAGCAGATAATAATATCAAATCTCACACCGCTTGATTGTGAAGTAAGCTGTAAGTTTCTTGAAGCACACCACTGTATGTCATAATTTATTGATTATAATTGCAGCATTGAAGCTAGTTGTAGTACATGTATTGTATAAAACATAAACATAAACAAAGCAGAACAAATCAATTTCAATTAAATATTTCCACTTCATGACAGTTGTAATAGTTACGTTATCATTACGTTGTGATCACAGATTTCACAACTAATTCTAACCAACTGGAGGTCAACTGAATAATTAGCATTATGTGGATAGAAAAAACATCCAGGATTGAGTAACAGCAGGCTGCTCAAAGTATAAAGGATGGCGCAGTTGGTAGTGACCTGTAATTTCAATCCATGGGTTGGAGGTTCGAGTCCCAGTTTTGGCATTTGTATAAAGCTGTCAGTCACAGACACGTTGTGCGATGCATTGCTCTGGATTTATATGGCAGTGTCCAAAGTAGGAGTATACCGAGGCTGTGGTTACTTCTGGTACTTTTTGTAAAACAAATCTAAGCAGTACCACACATAACGTAGTAATTGTCTAACTAGACGGACAGCAATATTATGATTATATCAAATATCAAAGCATACAAAGAACATTGAACATTTCGGACTGACTGGTCCGGCAGCGAAACCAGAAATACTGTGAAAGGCCCCCAGCTTGAATAAATCATTAGCTAGGACTAGATGTGTCATACGCACTGAGGTCATACACAGGTAGCACTGAGATCACACACAGACAGCGCTGAGTAGAATGACACATTGCATAGGCGAGGCTAGATAAAACTACAATGGACCATTTTGTCGGCATTCACTTGTGTTATCTCATTCAGGTACATACGCAGTAACTACATGATTCTTACAATACTGCGTACATGTAATGTAATATTGTAGATCAAGTATCACCAGCTGTAATTATTTACGCACATAGTATAGTATAATACACACTTCTAGTTCCATATTCACACAACATCCTGATTATCATACTGATTATAATCTGACAAGCTCTACACTTGCTTCTCTATAAATTAGTGAGGATAAAATAACCATGTGGTAGTCGCAATACATGAATTAGAAAAACACAAATACATGTATTAGTTGTACACAGAAAGTATTTACCAATAAAATTGGCTCGTGATGGAGAAGATAGAATATTAATGATATATGGATTTAATTATTTGACAGTTTTCCTGGTTTTATTGTCACATGATACCAGCAAAACTATTTCCATTATCCATGGTGAATAATAATGCAACATGTTTAGCTTGCCTAAAAAGTCAGGCATTTCACACAATCCCCACTTGTGCAGAGTTATTATTTCATGCCCATAGTAGCCTAGCATGGTATTGATGGACGAAACATCGGATTGAGGTAAATTAATGTTTAGAGATTTGCGGAGTTCAAAATCTTAAAAAATATCAGAATAAAAGAAATATACAACCATCGATGGCCAAGATAGAAAGCTGTGGTGGGAAATGGTACTCAGAAGTGTCGTAGGCCAAAATTTATGTATTGCAGAACATAAGACAGCAACCAGATGATAATAAAGGAACACTATCAAAATTTTGATAAAATTATAATTTAAATTCTATACAATTATAAATGTTTAGCAGGTATTTCTAAGTAGGCGGACTGCAAGCTGCACAAACCTCTAATGGAATGTATGTTAGAGATCAATGCTGTAGCCATGTCTTCTGCGGGTACACCAAGCAGTTCAGTAGCTGCAAACATTTCAAACAGTATTATACTGCAATAGACAGATGGACAAGAAACAAAGATAGTTTGTGAAAATTAACAATGCAGCAGCGCAATTATACAGTGTTAAATAGGTGTTAAATTTGTGTTAAATAGGTGTTAAATAGTGGGTTTATCGGTGTTAAAATTGAGCTTTGAATTTATCAAAATCATCAAATTAAATCAATACTGCAATTCAACTTGTCACTGCAAATAAATAAAATAAAATATTTTGGGTTTCACTAAATACTAATATAATTAATTCTAATGAGTGTAGTAGTGTATAGCAGTAGTGTAGTAGTGTATTATAGCAGTAGTGTATAGCAGTAGTGTAGTAGTGTATAGCAGTAGTGTAGTAGTGTATAGCAGTAGTGTAGTAGTGTATAGCAGTAGTGTAGTAGTATATAGCAGTAGTGTAGTAGTGTATAGCAGTAGTGTAGTAGTGTATAACAGTAGTGTAGTAGTATATAGCAGTAGTGTAGTAGTGTATAGCAGTAGTGTAGTAGTGTATAGCAGTAGTGTAGTAGTGTATAACAGTAGTGCAGTAGTGTATAGCAGTAGTGTAGTAGTGTATAGCAGTAGTGTAGTAGTGTATAACAGTAGTGTAGTAGTGTATAGCAGTAGTGTTGTAGTGTATAGCAGTAGTGAATATATTATAATTATGGGAACTGATTTTGATAACAACCAGTAGGATACATTTCCGAGCCACAGATAGATACTAGGATTACACTGGAGTAGAGATGCTATACAGAAAAGAGGGGAGATAACTGCTGCTATACATGCATGTTCTGTTGGTGTGACCTGCTCACAATCGATCGGAGATGTTTATATGTTATGCATACATTGTTTAGCATTTATATATAGTGGTATAGGTGTAGATGAGCTTACCAACAAGTAGCGGATATTCATCTGTTATAAATACACCGTCTGTCTCCTGGTCCATTTCAAATTGAATGTCAGTTAGATGTAGGATGGAAGACAGATAGGCAAATATTGTATCACTGTCCTATAAACATAAATCAGCAATGGATCACTTTGTCAACAATTAACAGATTACATCTATTTTTTGACATCAAATTTTGGTACTTCAAGTAGCCTGCAGTGGAGCATTGCATGTGGTGTCGGTGACTACTGCCCATTTGGTATTGGAGCCAGGAAACCAGGACTACATATAATTTGCAATGGGTAGGTAAATTGGCGTACATCCATGCTTTTTTGTTCCACAAAACACACACGATTTCAATCTTTGATTTGTATTGCTTTAGGTGGTAATTCAATGTTCAGTTTGAATTCCATGATACAATCCATGTTAGAATCCTTGCTAAAGTTTCTGTGCTATAACTTATTAATAATTTATCGAAAGTACTCTATATACTGTACTCTATAAAGTACTCTATAAAGTACTCTATATACAT
>JAOQGN010016989.1:0-13348 GCA_027564295.1 Himantozoum antarcticum
TCACAGTGTCTTACCTTCTCACTCATTCTTTCATTAATCTCACCCACCCACCCCCAGAGTACTAACTAGTGAACAGAAGCCGCCTGTGGCCTAAACCAGCTACTGGGTACTAGTACTACTAGTAAATCAGTAGTGGCCTACCAACTAGTAGTGTTGCTATTCCTCATTCATCATACTCATAAAAAGGCTACTACTAGTACTACATGTATAGGCCTACTAGTACCAGTAGTTAGTACTCCTAGTCCTACACATAGTACTAGCCTAGTCACCATGCTCATAGAAAGACTACTAAGATGCATATACTGGTATCTATTACTAGTAGTTAGTAGCCTACACTGACTAGCAGTGACTGATTGATGAGTAATTACTTATTACCACTTTGTCTAACTCTCAACTCCGCTACTACAATTCTCTAGAGTGTTAATCTTACTAAATATTGTTCAATCATAAGATATTACGGCACAGTGTGTCTGGACCAAAAATGATCACCAAAACATCGGCCATCATGCAGTATTGCAGTACAGCATGTGGATTAGGCCTAAGGTTGTATGCAATTTCATAAATAATCCGTCACTTGCATGTTACTACCTGGTATCCTACACTGTTACGCAGAATCATATGCCTACCGTATTAATATGGTTAATAATACTCACTACTATAATCTCAGATTCATTTTTTTTTAATTTAATATTGTAGAAGTCTAACCATGCTTGGATGTTGAGCCGTTAGTTGTTCTAATTGGTCAGAGCACAGTAAACAGATGCACGACAACAGTAAGCAGATGAGTTCCCACCGATCCTAACCAAAAAGCATTATGACTCCATGAAGATTGAAGATTAGATCAACAACCGAAACAGAACTAAAAAATGTGTGAGGTTAGTCTTATGCTAATAAATAATTATTTGCAAAATAATATACTACTTGATGGCTTAATTCAACAGTGAAAACCGACATCCTTTGTCAGTTGGTAGCCTACTGTACTGCATTGTAGTCAAACTCTGATTTCACCGGTCTCACTCTGTGAGTGTGACTGACACCATACTTACTGTTTAATTAAGCAAAAATTAAATTAAAAATAATATAGTTATAATTAAACCAGTTAGTAGTATATTAAAATAATGCATTAATATTAATAATAAAATAATTGTGATTAAGTAGTACAAATTAAACACTTAATTAATTAAAGCACTAAATTAAGTAGTACAATGTAATAGGTATATATTTTGTATATATTGCATTGTACTGTATTTGTAGCATAATGTAGTACCTATATATTAAGTACTGTTTAGTATAATACATTATTAATATAATTCTGTTATAATTCTGACCAAATTCTATTTTGTCCTATGATTTTCTGTTTTATTAAATAAGGTGTTATCATGCAAATTTTGCCTTAGAATACATATATTTGCACCTTCAAAAGCAAAATTTTTCCCGGGGGGTTGCCCCCCGGACCCCCATGCGGGAGGGCGCCCCTCCCGCACCCAACGGCCCGCGAAGCGGGCCCTGCATGGCCGCCAATGCCGCGAATTATAAACATAATTGATTGTGAGTGAGTCCTACCACCTCAACCCTTACAATTCTACCACTGGCGTATACTACATTATAATTATTTGATTTACATGTAAAATGCAAAGTGGGCTTAATTGCTTGGAGTTTTCTACCACCGATGAGATGGGCAACTCCCAATTATTTTCCAATACTTGAATTTTGTTTTGTATATTTAATGATTTATAATACGTACTATACTTAAATAAAGCTTACAAAAAGTAGTTTATGTACCTATCATTATGTACAATAGCACTGTTGTGTGAAGTTACTGCTGAGCGAACTGACGTTCTCAATGACAGGCAAAATAATTATGTGAATGAATCGCAAAATAAAAATGACAATTTCCATTGACTAGGGCAAAGACTCTTTAGCAAAGACTCTTTAGCAAAGACTTGAATCTTAAATATTTCAATATTTTCTTATCGTGCCAACATACCAACATTCATACTTTGTTGTTATTGTTGTTGTCAAAAGTTTCATAATAGAGATTTTCGATCTAGAGGACATTGTGGTGTGATTTAATATGGAACTGAAAATTACTGTGCATATTATCTAATAAAATAACATTGCTTTCAGCTGGCTGCTAAAAAAGCAGACGAGTCTGGACAAAATAAACTACTGGAGAAGTTAAAAGAGATTGACATTAACTATGGGGAGATAACTGCTGAGGCTGCTCGCACTACTGAAGAACCCGCTAAAAAAGAAACATCGGCTAGAAGTTCATCTGCCAGAAGAGGTTCATCAGCAAAGAAAAATACCAAGCCCTCCAAAAAGAGAAAACGAAAGAGTAAAAAATCAGGTTTGAATAAACTCTTTAGCAATTGCTTGACAATAATTATTGCAATAAACATTCCAGGTGATTGTACAATTATTGTCACACCTCACACCAGTTAGGGTCTTCTAGCTTGTTGAGCATGATTTTATCGTCAGGCTATATTACTCTGGGAAACCTGGATAGTCTTTACTTGCATTGTATACTGTATATAGTGTTACAACCTCAAATGTATAAATCGCCTTCTAATGTATAAAAAATCAACTTCAAATGTATAATGGCCTTCAAATGTATAAACTGTCACCCTTAAGTGTATAAACAATTTCATCTTCAAATGTGACCGACGTATTTCCCTCAAAAGTATAACGATTTTCAGAAGTTTCAGCTTCTAAGGTATAAACGGATGAGATTAATGCCGATAGCTGCAGAATGCGATTTGCTGACGAGATACATGTGTAAACATGGTGCTTAAGGTACCTTCACCAGTATGAGGTTTTGTGCGCTGCCATATTTATGTTGATGTTACGCTAATGTGACACTGACCTAAAATTGACCTTCAACATAAAATTTGCTGTTTTAGCATGCATGAAAACAGATACTTTCAAGTTTTCAATGGTGCTGATCCAGGAGATAATCCAGGACGGGATCTTGAACATAAAATTTTTCTTATTCACATACTTGAGCACAGGTACCTTTGGGTTTTGAATGAGTTCGATCGAGGACAAAATATTTAAATTAGGCTCAAAGTCTTGCAAAGGTCACATATTGACCTTTGCACTTAAAGGTCAAGTCACCTAAATTGACCTTGAGCATAAAAATTGTTGTATTGGGCTGAAAACGGGTACTCTGGGGTTTTGAATGATGCTAATCGAGGATGAGATGTTTAAATCAATCTCAAAGTTTTGCAAAGGACGGACCTTAAATTTACATTGAGAGTAAAAAAATTTGTATTGGGCTTAAAATGGATACTCTCGGTTTTTAAGGGTGCTGATGATCCCAACGAGATATTTAAATTAATCTCAAAGTCTTGCGAAAGTGATATACTGACCTAACTTGACTGTGAACACAAATTTTTCAGTATTCAAATGAAAAGGGAGCTTATAGGTTTTCAAGGTTGCTGAGACGTTGAAGTTAATCTTTAAGTCTCCCCAAGGTGACATACTGACCATATATTGACCTTGACTGAACAAATTGTTGTATTGGTCTGAAAGCCGCTATTCTCAGGTTTTCAAGGGTGCTGATTGAGGATGAGGTGTTGAAGATGACCTTGAGGTCACGCCATGGTGACATGTTGACCTTAAATTGACATTGAATGTACAATTTGCGGTATTGAGGTAAAAGGTGGGTACTTTCAGGTTTTGGAGGGTGCTGATGGAGGATGAGATTTTGGAATTTATCTCTAGGCACATCATATCATTGGAGTCTTAGATGATTTGATTTATCTCTGATCTACCTTAAAGATGTGTATTATTTTTATTGCAAGTTGACATTTAAGAAATGCACTGTTATCGCACGAATATATAAGCGTGATTAATATAAGCTATGTATGATGAGATTAAAAGCAATTGCATTTTAAGTGATTATATAATTGTATACCAGGTATATTTTGGCAAATTTGCCTGCCCTCCAGACATTGTACATAATTTACAGTATTACGCTACACCGTGTGACTCCATTTTATAAATTATTAATGCTGATATGAAGCAGATAGCTCTCTAGTGTAATTCATACTCACTCTAAAATTAGTCAATGAATTCTGTTTCAGCATTGCAATATTCCTTCATGTTTGTAACATTGTCAAACCATAATGTTAACTTGATATTGGTCGACCGGGAAATCCTAACCCGAGTTGAGCGTTATAAAGGTCAGGTGCACAAAATAAAAAAATCTGGATTTATGAAAATGAATAAATTTGACTAAGTGAAAGATTAATTTCTCTAATCAATATATATACAGATCACTACAAATATCAACGGACAGCTGTAAGTGTCCACACTTTGGCAACCCAAACTCTATGGTGATAGCTTGGTCATTATTCGAGATATGAGTCTTTTAACGGATGTCGGTTTACCACACCGTATGTAACAACCTCTAAACATCCATATATTGACGTCCTTGCGAGATTACCTAAAGACCGCATCTATTTATGGAAGATCAGGAACAAATGAGTTAAACATTTCGCTCACCATTAGCACCGTTCAAAACCAAACTTACCCGTGCTCGTAAAAACATGATAACTTCTATTACCAAAGTCGTTTCAAATTGAAGTCGGAATATCATATTTGCAGGACTTTGACAGTGATTTCAACATCCCATCTTCGATCAGCACCTTTTTGAAGCTGAAGTTGCCCTCTTCATGAGAATCCGGCAAATTGTAAATTCAATGTCAATTCAAGGACAGACACCATAGCGTGACTTCAAGATCAGCTTAAATATCTCGTGCTTGATCAGCATGCTTGACAACCTGAGAGCGTCTGTTTTCAGTCCAATACAAGCCAATTTTATATTCAAGGTCAATTTATGGTCAGTATGGCACCTTTGGGCGACTTGGAGATTACTTTAGATATGTCATCCTCGATCAGCACCCTTGAAAGTCTCAGAGCACCGGTTTTCAGCCCAATACAACAAACTTTAATTTCAAGGTCAATTTGAGAACAGTATTATTACCTCGATCAGCATCATTCAAAACCAAAGGTACCCGTGCTGAAGTGTGTGAATAAGATAAATTTTATGTTTCAGATCCCGCGTTAGATTATGTCCTGGATCAGCACCATTGAAAACCTGAAAGTATTTGTTTTCAGCTAAAACAGCACATTTTATGTTGAAGGTCAATTTTAGGTCAGTGAGTCACATTTGCATACCATCAACATAAAGATGGCAGCGCCCAAACCTCATACTGGTTAAAGTACCCTGTTTACACATGTATTCCGTGAGCAAATCGCATTCTGCCGCTATCGGCATTAATCTCATGCATTTGGGAATGTTTATACATTTGAAGTTTAACTTCTGAAAATTGTTATACATGTGAGGGAAATGCGTCAGTTTTTACATATTGAAGGAGAAATTTGTTTATACATTTGAGGGTCACAGTTTTATACATTTGAAGTTGATTTTTTATACATTAGAAGGCGATTTATACATTTGAGGAGCTTCTGCTATATGTATGCCTACATGCAAGTTGCAATGTAAAGTGACCCCAACTAGTGCCAAAAAATGCATGTCGCGGAAAGTTAGTTACAGTTTTCTGTTTTTAATTTTCATATCAAACCATGTCAGCTAATAAAAAAGAATCATATATGGCCAAAAGGCCAATCAAGACTCTTGGGCAGCTTTGTGAAGCATGACGGTGTGATACATACACTGACACACTAATACAGGGAGGTTGCTTAAATTGTGAATTATACAAATTTTTACAGTTTGCCAAACTGTAAATTATCACCCTCCACTGCGTTCTCCTTGAATCGCGGCACCTAAAAATACACAATTTTTTCGACACATGGGGGTGCCCAGGCCCCAACCCCTGAAACCCCTCCCCCTAAATTTGTCTACTCTTTTTAAAAGATCCTTGACATGCCCTGTAATGAGTGTACACTGTAGACTCTAAATATAGCACTCATGCATTTGAGAACAGACAATAACCCGTGTTTCCTGTCTCTATGTTGATTGTTCAGACTTCCACACCAATTAGGAATGTTGTATCCCCAATTTTTAACGGTATACTGACACTTCAAAAATTACCATTGGAAATAGTCTGTTTTTAAATTGTGATTTAGGGTTTGATAGGTGCACATAGTTGGCCCCCGTAACCGTTTAGTGCCTTAGGTTCTCATTCCTTTTCGAACAGTAATTTTCGAATAGACATGGATTCTCGACAAATTATTACAATTAGCCCCTTAATATATTAGCAATATAGATATTCTTGTAAAGCTAATATTCTAAAGGATCTGTCCAAGGAACTGAGCAGACCAGACCAAGGAATTTTATTTTCCCACCGAAAATAAAACTCCTTGGTCTGTGAGTTTCACGGGTCGGCTACAAAGTGATTTGCAAGTGCATGAGATGCCCATATTGGAACTACTACCCTTTAAAAGAAAAAGAGTAGTAGTAAAAGAGTAAAATAATTTAGTAGTTCCAATGTGGGCATCTCAAGTGCTTTCAAATCAATTTGTGGCTGACCCGTGGTCAGTTCTATGCAGACATTCACAACAAGTTTAGGTTCATAATAATTATTATCATGGATAGATTGTAATTTTAACACAGTATATATTTAATATAAATTCGTTGTAGACATGTAGAATGGCATGCAATAGCCTGTGATCCAAACCCCAAAAGCTCAACCCCATCCATCAATCTCAGAATCTGAAGCTGCTTAAGTTATAGAACATTCCAACATTTTTTCATCTCATTTCAATTACTGGTTGGAATGTTATTTGGCGTTCAGTAACCTGAGATTCTGAGATTAGTGGTTTGGGGTTGAAGTCTTGGGGTTTGTTTGACAGGCTACTGCATGCCATTCTACATGTCTACCAAGTTAGCCTACAATAGAGGTACATAGCCTGTGATCCAAATCCCAAAACCTAAGTTCAAGCACGCAATCACAAATCTCAGACTACTGACCGTCATATAACATTCCAGCCAAGTTTTATATTCAGAGGTACCATAGTAAGGAATAAAGCGGTGTCTACTACCTGTTATTAACGTAGGCAGGTTATAGAGTTCATGAGACAGACGCATCAAATTCAACGTAGTCAAATTATAAATTATGTTATTACCATTTATAGTTGGGATGTTTCATCACAGCCATTAGTCTGAGATTAGTGGTTGGGGTTGAGGTCTTGGATCACAGGCTACTGAACACGTTCTATATGTACATGTATACCCAATTTATATTTGGCGATTAAATTATCACTTATGCTGAGTAGATTATAATCTATGAAGTTATAATCAGTTTCGTATCAAGTTAAAGCTGTTACTTTAACTTTGCTGTTACCCTTATGTTCATGAAATTTGGGAATTAAATATATTTATAGTATTATATTTTTTATTATTATTTATATTTATATACTAGGCCTAATATATTTAATTATATTTTATTTAAAAATATATACGGTACTTTTGAGTCTGTAGAAGTTGATTTAACATATTTTATTATTACAAGGTGTTGAAAGTGAGAGGTGTGGAAACTGTGGCTCCATAGATAACTTAGAGGAAAATATGCAGGGCGAACGTATGCGCCCGACGCTATAGCTAGTGGATATGAGTTATGACACATGGCTGTCGTCAACTGAGACGATCTAAATGATGACTAAATATTTTGTGACGAGGCCATTGATTGGAAGTTCTTTTATTGGAAATAGCGCCATTCTGAAGATGGGGTGGCCTCGTATTCTGAAGATGGGGTGGCCTCGTAATGTGTTTATTTTAAAAAGTTAAGAACAAATTGAAATGAGACGGTCTACCTTGTGTACTAACTAGATGAATTTCAAACTATGCTATGATTTCGATATACTATGTCTGTCTGTGTGTCTGTCAATATATTTACTTTAATATTAGTAAATTTTACAAGAGCTACTACCCCTCAAAATTGGGGTTTTGGCCATTCCAAAGTCGTCTACTTCGAGTTCCACCTGATAGCAGGTAGCTCATACCAAGTGTAGCGACGATTAGTTAGTAGCGATCGTAGAGTTATCTTCCCCATGTAACTCGATGGTTTTCTTTTGGGAGGGATGGTAACTCTAAAGTAGTGATGCCTACAGCACATACATAAACGCTGTTTGGGAAAGGACAACTCTTTGCCATGCCATAGATAGAATACCAGTATAGGAATCCTGCAAAGTGTCCACTCCTCTACGTTATAACTCCTTGATTATTATATTTTGTAATTATTGTGAATCATAGCATACGAGCAACATATATAATGAATTTTACAATTTGCTACAGTGTCTTAATAGAAATTCATTATCTATTGCTCCATGCTCGTATGCTACTTAATTATGTGTTAGTCATTAGCAGATTGATGATTCTGTGAATTCACAACTGTCTGAATTGGACCACTGTGCATGGGATTGATTTCCTGTTTCCTTGTGTACAGTGGTATGGTGAGTGTTGAAGCGCACCGGTGAAGCCTCCTTTTTAAGGTTGCCGAGCTGGGGTGGCAGATACATTCGCCTGCCACTGCACTAAGTGCTGTGCCGCAAAGGGCCCGGGTTCAATCTAGTTACAAGTATTTCTATTTTCTATTAATAATGCTAAAAACAATTGGGAAATTTGCTATATAAGCAATCCTCAAGTAGATGAAGGTAAAACAGCAGAGTCTGTCAGTGCTGTTTGTCAGGTAATAACGACACTTCTAGTCTGAGAACATAATTCCCGTAGACGCATGGACACAAGCTGCAGTTTTGACTGCAGCAGCTAGTCACAGGCACCAGGATCAACTGTGCAACAGTCAGTTACAGTAGAGGGAATTCATTTAGACAATTACTGTAAGAACTAATACAGCATATCATAGTAATTGTTAGGCCAGTTAGGGTATTTCAATGCTATTTCAATTTCATAAATATAGGCACATACCTCATCTGTAGTGGCATGTATTTGAATAAAGTAATCGTCTTTCTTCTGCAGATCCATTTCTAAACATATTGAAATAGAAAACATTAATGTCTAGTGGCATTCATAGCAAGTTCCAGTGGAAATATACCTATAAATAGGAAATACATCAATTTATATGTATTTCACGTATGCAAGTCCATATGAAAGTTTTCAAACCCGTTAACCAAACCGTTTCCAAACCCGAAACTTATTTTTGTTCTACACAATACAAGTTTTCATTTATTATTATGGGAAATAAAACAATGTGAATAAAAATATCAAGTTGTCTACTCTTGTTTACTCAATTCAACATGCAACTATTGAATAAAGTGAAGCAATGTGCCAAAAAATATTGAGTTTTCTACTCTTGTGTGTACATTTAAAATTCAAGCCCCCTTTGCTGTCGCACGCATGGTATCACATGACCGGTATATTTGAATATATCTATGATCACGAAAGTTGGACAACCGTCACTTGATACTATATTCTGGAACAGCGAAGATCAAAAATATTTTTAAGTATGCCCCCCGCCCCAAATGATGTATTAATCGTCCTCCTACTATAGGGACATACTTGTGGACGAACCCAAAATATTATTCTATAATATTGAAGAGTAAAAGTTTAAATTTTTGATCCTGAGGATCAGACCAATTGATACTGATTGATACGATTGATACTCATTACTGATGAGTGCATTAATAACAATGCGACAATGAGTACACCACCCCTGCCTATACTTGTGTACATGCATCTAGGAATTATGTTCACAGACTAGAAGTGTAATTCTTACCCGCAGGGGAGTATATTATGTGACATCCAAACCTCTAACATTTGCATGGTTGCCCCGAGCAGTGGAAACTCTTTTTGTTAGGGGGCTGGGAAAATGTTAGGGGTTGAAAAAATCTGCAATGGGGTTGAACAAATCTGTTAGGGGGTTGGCCTTTGATGTTCTTATGATGATTTTGCTGTGTTTTTATGAAAATTAGAATAATATATAGTTTTTTCTGAATTTTTGTTTTTAGTCAGGATTCAATCTCCTAACGTTCGGGAGTTCAGGGGTGTAATACATGCCCCGGATTAAACTGCACCGGTGGACTCCGCTGTTTTCCCTTCATCTACTTGTGTACAAATGGCAAACGTACAAATGAGCTCATGTACAAATGAGATGGCTCTTTCGGTGAGAAAGTCTTCCAACTGTTTTTAGCATCAGTAATTGAAATAGTAATACTCGTAAATGGAATTGAACCCGGGCCCTCTGTGGTACAGCGGTTAGTGGTAGTGGCAAGCAAATGCACTGCTACACCAGCGCGGTAACCTTAAAATGGAATCTTCTCCAGTGCACTTCAATACTCACCATACCACTGTACAGAAAGAAACCAGATTCAATCCCATGCAAAGTTATTCAACTCCGACAATTGATAATTGATAATTACAGAATAATCAATCTGCTAATGACTAACACATAATTAAGTAGCATAAGGGCAATAAACAATGAATTTCTATTAATTTACTGTAGCAATTTGAAAAATTCATTATATATATTGCTGGTATGCTCGTATGCTATGATTAACAATACCAGTAATTACAAAATATAATAATCAAGGAGTTACAATGCAGAGGAGTGGAAACTTGTAGGATGCCTAGTATACTGGTATTTTATCTATGGCACGGGCAAAGAGTTGTCTTCTCCCAAACAGAGTGTATGTATGTGCTGTAAGCATCGCTACTTTAGAGTTATCTTCCCTCTCAAAAGATAACCATAGAGCTACAAGTGGGTGCTTTAATGGAAACTATCGAAATTCATCAATATATAGGTACAAAAGATAGGCCGTGTCATGCTCATTTTTTTTAATTTTCTTTCAGAAAACCCATTCAGAGGACATGCGTTTTTCAAAGAATATGGCTTTGAAAGAATATTGGTCCCATTTTCAGAATATGGCTCTTTTCGTAAATGAAGTTCCAATCAATGGTGTTGTCACAAAATATTTAGCCATAGATCCTTCACAGAGTTGCTAGAGGTACAAAAACTATACCAAAGCCATATTTCGAGCGAAATATATTTTCAAATACTTCAGTGGTGGCCCATAGCGGTGAATTTACTTGAATTGTTCAATGAAATGTTACGTTATGTCTTAACATTAGTATACTGGGAAGTGTCACTTGAGAATGCATTTCCAAGCTGCGCTATAATTAGGGTAAAATAGAATCATCAACAATGGTAAATGTTGTTTCTAGACCATGTCAGTTGAGGATAGCCATGTGTCATATCCACTCATTGTACCGCCATAAGCATACGTGCGCATATTTTCCTCTAGATTATTTATGGAACTGCAGTTTCCACTCCTTTCACTTTCAACGCCTTGTAATAATAAAATCTGGTAAATTAACTTCTACAGAATCAAAAGTATTTATTTTGAATTAAAAATAAAATTAAATATATTAGGCTTGATATATCAACTATAAATTGGGTAGACATGTAGAACGGTGTTCAGTAGTCAGTGATCTGAAATCCAAAACCTCATCCCCAACCACTAATCTCAGACTAATGGCTGTGATAAAACATCCCAATTATAAATGGTAATTAGATAAATTAAAATTTGATTATGCTGAATCTGAAGCGTCTGTTCCATAAATTCTATAGACTATAACCTGACTGACAGTAATAGACACTGCTTAAATAGACACTGCCGGCCTCCACAGTACGGATTCCCTAAAAACCAGATCTTGAGCAGCAACAAGCCATGAGTACAGGTTTGTAATTAAGCATTTACTCATTTAAATTTTCTCTGTATAATGCTAAAGAACATCCTAACGCAAATAAACACACATGAACCGTGTTATCACCATGTTTGTAAGACTTTCCCTCTGCATCGCGAAAAAGGGTGAGTAAAAGTGACTTTTTTCGACTAAATATGATGATTCATGGACAATTTTTCAGGTAATAACACTGCGTTCACTCTTTAGAAATGGACAGATCCAGTAGTTATAACGTAGATCTTGAGTAATGTGGCACTTTCACTAAAATGAAGCCATTTATGACATAAAATAGCTGGATAATGGTGAAAATCAGTCAGTGTCAGTTTTTCCATGGTGTATTGAGGAATTTAGCATTATTTTAGAATAATATATTGCATTTCCCCACATTCCTTGTCGACTTGAAAGTATTCTCACAAGTTATTAGCACCATTACTGCCTTTGTATTCACAGAATATGTCTGAGAAGCTGACCAGATTTTTTCAGCAAAACTTGAAAAACAAAGCAAAAATGTTCATTTCACCATAGGCCAAATTATGACCTATACATTACTGAGGGGCTTGTGGTAGACCCCCAAAATTCGAGAAATAACATTCCAAGAACCTGCCGGCCTCTCCATTCAAACTCGTTGCTGATGATAAATCTGATAAATAATGATGTCTATACTTTCAAAGTTCAAAAAAGTTACCAAAAGTGGCTTGTCTCAACTCGTTGCTGATGATAAATCTGATAAATAATGATGTCTATACTTTCAAAGTTCAAAAAAGTTACCAAAAGTGGGTTGTCTAAATTGAACCAGTGCCCAATTGTACCCGATCTCCCCTAATATACTTTTAATATTCAATATATTACCTAAATATATATTAAAATAAAATTATCATCTTCTTTCTTTCTTTCCTCATGAATCTATCCATTATAATAATTATTATGAACTTCAACTTGTTGTTGTGAATGCCTGCATAGCATAGAAGAGACAGACGTTAGCGTTTGACGTTAGAATATTAGCTTTACCAGTATCCCCGACCGGTACAAGACTATCAAATGTTAACAGGGCTAATTAATAGTAGGCCTTATTAGGGGATATCAATTGGTCAATACCTTGTTAAAATCAGAGTGACGAACCTTGACACATTAGGCGTCATTAGGCGCAATTACAGACTCAAAGATTAATCTTGACGCATGACACATTTTGGCCCATTTGCCTTGGTCCTGACACATTTTTCACTATTGTCTGCCTCATTTTGGACATTTTCCAGCTCAAAAAATAAGTACCATCTGTACTCACACTAGTTCAATTTTTGTAGATAGTGCTTTTTCTATCGTTCAGTTGGTAAATAATGACTCATTTTGGAAAATGAATGACCCATTTTAGGAATGCTAGGTTGGTCAGTCTGTTAAAAATGACCACAGGAGTACAACTTTCCTAATTGGCTCGAATTGGTATGGAAGCTTGAACAATTAAGTATTAACATGAATCATATAAAAAAACAGATTCAGATCTAGTGTGAAACAGCAACACTTACATGATCTACTGAGGGTGTCGTGTACTCACTTGCAGCCTGACTATGATGCCATTATGGCTGCCAAATCCGTGTTTCACTTGTCACATTAACATTTGACATCAGTTTATTTGAGTATAATATTGTTTATATTCATTTTGAGTAATGGTTTACTCAACATACA
>JAOQGN010017100.1:0-13348 GCA_027564295.1 Himantozoum antarcticum
ACACTTTCCCAGCCAACTCTCGCCTGATTTGACTCTCGCAATGCGAGGCTGCGAGATAGCCTAATACGCCTCTGAGTTCTATAGTGTTCTTAATTAAAAGCCATAATTAAAAGTTGTGAGCAGACAATCTACTCACATGTGGTTGATGTGTAGATAATGGCATGATAGGGATCAATTCATTTTGCAAGTAGTAATTTGTAAACGAAAATGGAAGTGAAAACTGGACCATTTTTGATCAGTCATAGCACCATTTCTATGGCTGCCAGAAATTTGAAACTATAAATTCAGATAGAACAAGAGCTGGGCTTTTTAATGAGCCCAAGATCAAGTCAGTATATTGAATAGTTTAGCTGCTATTACTGGTTTAGTCTGGGGCAACTATAGTCTCCCGTTGCAGGAAATTAAATTAAAATAGAATTAAATTAAACCATCATTTCCATACAAACTTTAGGCTATGATCAAAGTGCATGCAAACGGCTCATTGTGAGAATATCTTAATTATTCTTACGGAAGCTAGTTAAAGGTCTGGGAATCTCAGATATGGCTGACGACATCGATGATCTATTAGATGAAGTGGAAGCTAGCTTTGTGAAAAAGCCTACGGAAAAATTGAAAAAGGCTAACAATCAAACTCGTGTCTCTTCTACTCACAAAAATAAAAGGTTAGGCCTAATTATAACTCATAACAGTTTATAATTTACTGTATGTTAGCAGTTGTTGCTCTAGTGTCATGTATTTGGACCTCAAATGTGCCAATATGTTACTCTCATGTTGCAAATGGCTTTCAATACATTTCATAACGGTGCTTTTCTACATACCGTACTGCCAATGAAAGTAGATTAATCAGCAGTTGATAAAGCCTGATATTGAAATGCTTTGAAATGCATTTTCTGTAACTATTTCCTTTAAATTGTGATATAAAAATGCAATAATTAAAATGAAATTTTATTTCTTATTTGTATTTATATTTTTTATTTCAGAATAACTTCTAAGCAGTCTAGCTGATACACTAGTAAGCTCAAAGACATTCGTCCTAGAGAATGCTCCACCATAGTAGCTATATAGGAAATGTTTACAGTAATAGAGCTTGTGGCAATGTCTTTATTCATATAATTATTGGAAGCACGATGTTGACGCACTGATTATTTTGTTCGGCACAACAGAGCATGACATACTTACATGTACATATATTTTAATAATTATTTTAGCCACTTGAAAGATGATGAGTTGAACTCTATAATGGACGAAATATGTGACATACCCGAGCCAAACAATAAGGTTAGTTAATATTATAAAGCATATTTAGTACTTCATGCATCAATGTGAGCTTGGCACCTAAATAACTATAAATGGCAGAGATGGGTTGCTGTGAGTGGAAATAATCAACTGTGATACTTCTTATAACATGATATCTTATATGCAGAAGTCCTAAGATATTATTCAATAAGATTTGACACACTTGTGTGGAGTTGTGAGACCTTGAGCTACAATGATAGCACAACTCCTGTAAATGGCGAAGTGTGAGTAGTTATTTATAAACATTGTAGATGAATGGATAAATTTGGTAGCGATGTTTAGATTAGACAGCAGCTTTGTCTGTTCTAATATTAATTGGTTATCTGATCTGTGACGGTTTTAAAGCTGCTCTTTAATTATTTCTGCCCTTTGATTGAACGAATGTAATATGAGAACAGGATACAGAGGATACACATGCATTCCAAAAAAGCACAGATTTATAATTTAATACATCATGTGTTATTCTAATGGTTGAAATAATATGTGTAATGCACATTTTATTTTGAGACTATTTGTCTGTTTTAGCCCAGAGAGTACACCCCTAGTCCTAATCAGCAGATCACAGTATCATCTGGAGACACTAGGAGAAGGTTTGTGCTCATTGCCAGATAATGGTTGCATGCTGTATGATAACTCTGACAGTGTATTGAAAACTGAAATAGCCTATGAGAATGTAGAAATATTTTTACTTAAATGAACCTGTTGACATATTTTGAATATTTCATGCTGCTACCAATAGGTTTAAAATCCAAACAGATGATTCAGGTCACATTATCGTTCATGAGAAGTTGTCCTCTGTCAAATGATCTGCCTTTATTACAGGAGGTTGCAGTTACAATAACTCTTCTACAATACTATACCACTGTGAAAATGTGAAATACAAGGAAATGTCTATTGTCATTAGTGTATAGAGGCTTTGTTTGTGCTCGAATCCCTGACAATAAAAATGAATAACGCTAAATATGAATCCTCGCCATGTTGTTACTGTCTGTGACTCACCCACTGTAATCCCTTATGCTGCTGCTTTGTAGGTGTTTTCAAGTCTATCTAGGAGGTTCTGTTGTCCCTGTTGGCATCACAACTACAGCCAATCAGCGGTAAGTGTATTCAAACTACAGCCAATCAGCAGTAAGTATAACACAACTAGAGCTCATCAGCGGTAAGTACATCACAAATACAGCCAATCAGCAGTAAGTGTAGCACGACTACAGCCAATCAGCGGTAAGTGTATCAAAACTACACCCAATCAATGGTAAGTGTGTGGTAAATATCTACACAATGTTCTCACTGAAAATGTCAATTCACCAATGCAAAATTAAATATGGTCGGTTATTAGGCAATGGCTAAAGTAGTACAGTGTCAATCGCTACATTTTTATAGACTCTTGTGTATAGTTATGTATGTCCGAGGTATATATCAGATGCGTGCTTTGCTTACATTACATGTACTCTGATTGAAATATGCAGCTGATTCAACTGGCCCATAATTAAAATATGTGAGCAGACAACTCTTAACTTGCTGATAATTTTCATATAACAAACACCAATCGCTGTCTAGCATGTACCTTGGGGCAGATAATAATAATTAGCTGGCTAATGTTTTACAATTTCCTGCTGATGTACAAGATGGCATACTTTTACATGTATATTACCTTTTTGACAGAGTCGCTATATTGGGGGTTAAGTATCCAACTGTCTACTCAAGCTGTCTTGCAAGTGAGAAATTATCAGTGGCCTGTGTCCAAGGACACCCTCCACTATAGCACAGGTTTGCAGTCATCATTCCTGAGTATTGAATACAGATCTCCCGTATTCAACCCAGATCTCCCGTATTCAACCCAGATCTTCCGTATCAGAGACAAGCATACTAACTACGTGTATTTAGTCATTGTGATTGGACCACCTTACAATTTTACGCAGCAAATTATATTTTGTAGAGCGTGTGATACCCTCCGCTGTACTGACTGTGATTTTAAGATTTCAGTCTATACAGATTTCATGTGGGATCCCTCTACTGACTACTTATTCCTTAGAAACAACATGCCGGAGTTTAGCAGGTTAAAATCTAAACTGACACCCAAACCAGGTTGGTGAGACGTTAGATTATTAGAATGTCATTAGATTGGTGACAATTCTAGGTAAACCATATATAGGAATATACTAGGACATGTAATAGGATGTATATAATAGGAATTGTTACGTGCAATGTGCCAAGTCTAAATTCTATTCTCAATCAAAATATAATAATAGTATTTTTATTTATATATATATATATATTCTCTCTTAGTGTGATATGCTAGTAGCATACAAGTGTCTAATTGAGGGAACACTCTCCATATTATTTGATGTTAATCATATTTTATGTGCAAGGAGCAAAACCCTTTTTTGCGACGAAAACCCCAAGGTAGTAAGTTTTTTCAGTTAATTTATGTCCATAATTTGTTCAGCTGAATTATGGCATTGCTGCAAGACCAGTGCAGCTAGCACCTGCTAGACTAGACCACTAAGTAGACTGGACCACCCACTAGACTAGACTGCCCACTAGACTAGACCACCAAGTAGACTAGACCACCCACTAGACTAGACCGCCCACTAGACTAGACCACCCACTAGACTAGACCACCCACTCGACTAGACCACCCACTAGACTGTAAACTTCAATAGTGGGCTTTGAGGTGTTTCTGAAAATTGAACTAAATTTGACTGCATTTTGCGAAACACCTGTACTTACACCTACTAATTTGAGAAACATGCTGACTTTCCTAATCCAAATACGTGGTGATAATTTCTCATTTTGTTGCTGGATAACGATTATGTAAGCATACATGTAAATGTAATTATGGTAAATTGAAATGTCACACAGAGTTGTCTTCTCTTTTGTGTACTTTTTATGGGAAGACAATGCTTATGTTATGTTCATGTACTTCATAATTATACTTAGACCATAATTATATTGTTATTATGTTATTAATTGAAGGGTCGAAAGCCTACGCCTGCCAATGCAAATGTAGAACAATTGGAAAGCTGACAGAGCTTGGCACTCAGAAAGACTTGAAATGGGTGTGTGGTAAACATATATGACATATATATACACGCTATCAACCCTAGTCAATTACACTGATTATATGGTCGGTCGGTAGTCATCTGCTTTTGCAAATTTGTTTAATGGTTTAATGGTAATGGTTTAATGGTAATGATTTAAACTGAGTCGACGATATAGTTGTAGAATTCACTCAACATTCAATTTCTCATTAGATTGCTTGCCAAAACTCATCATATACCAAAGCTTACCATATATTAGCTTACCAAGACACAGAAACTAGTGCCATCTCAGCTCGGCTGTCTCAGCTCGGCTGTCTCAGCTCGGCCATCTCAGCTCGGGTGGTATGGTTTGATTACTATACAAATGCACCCTGACACTTACTGCAATAGATAGACTGTTTTAAAATAAGATAATCTTATTTTAAAGACGCTGCTTATCTTTTCAAGTTTCTGCTTTTACAACATTGATGGGCTGTCCGCAATTACTTCCTCACGCAAATAAATCTGACCATTTCCGTCCACAGTTACAATCATTTAATAACTAAATGTATATTTTGTTTATTATGCCAATTATAGATTTCAGATAATTATAATATCAGCTGTTGAAATGTAAGCCTAAGAAGTTTTCTATATTTTGAAAGGCACTACTAAGGAAGGGTGAATTACCCCCCATAGCATTCTCTGGATGGTGGACTCCACTTTGTATAATAATTTTATACTGCTAGATTTATCATGTTATTCATATTTGCTGCAATAATAATAATTATGACTAATTGTACAACAAAACACAAACTTGTTATTATTATAGCTGTTGCATAATATTATTTACATATGCCACATTCCATTATAGCACACTACTGTTGATGCAAAGCCCTGGTTTTAAGTTTTGTTGCTGAAAACCGTGGAAACACAAACTGTAGGTGTGGGTTTGGTGTGCTTCATATCCTAGAGCGTTGTGTTGTGCACATTTGGACTATCGATACGATGTGGAGTGAGTATTCATCATGTACAATGTGAAACGATGTAAGCAATGTATGTAAAAATGTCATGATTGGCAATCACATAATCATCATCACCAGATGAAGCTACCAGTATAAAGTGATGGATCGTGGGGCAATCATAAAATGATTTATTAATTATAACACTTATATTTTTGGCAAACATTGTAAATTTCATTGAAAGTTTGCAATCTCGTTTCAATAAATTTCAAAGAAAACCATGTCAGTATTTATTTTTTACTGTACACAATGTCAAAATGTAAAAACATAAATTGCATTGCGTTCTATACGCAGCGGCAAATAATAATTAGGTATTCCGCAGTGGAAGGAGCTATAGTCTTGAGTAGGCTTTGCTGGCAAGTGCATTCAACTACATACTATCCAATCACTCCTATCGTACTTCAACTTAGTAAATTAGCAATTCAAATTAGGCAGCACTCACTTTAACAAGGCTCCAACTGCAAAAACATTTTATGAGATTCTACTGAGATTTACTGGTTACAAATCAACTCCGTCTTACTGTGTGGATCTAGCAATACTTTGTAACAGATAATGAAGCAGAGTTGAATTATTTGGCTGCGTCTGCGGGGTCAATGTGTAGCCATAATACTAACAGTATCACCAGTATAGTCTTCTATTGTCTTGCATAACTTTTTAATTGAGAAGCGGGGAGCGATTGGGGACTGTGCACTGTCTAGCTCCAGTTGACAATTCAACTTATATTGTAAGGAGAACAAGCAGATTAATGTCGATAGCACTTCTAGGCTATCAAAAAACTCAGCTACATTTCAAACATCTTTGCATAATCCGGCATGAATTTGCAGTAAACTGCTGCTTAAACGATTGAGAGAAGCTTTTCAGTCTGTTTTGTTCGTACAAATCACTTGAGATGATGTACTAATGTAACATTGTAAACCATTTGGAGAATGGCAAATAATGAATAACAAACAGTGGACGGTTCTCAGTGTATGACTGACTAAATAGTATACACAGTATGCATACTCTAGTATAATGTACCAAAACACTGGCGTACTCAAATGTAAATTTGTCAGCCCCAGTAGTGGATAAACGTAACTGGCAGTCCCTTACCTCAAATACATGTGATAAATCTGTCCATCTTTGATTTAGTGGCAAATTGTCATTGTGTCATAGTTTAAAATAAGGCTCAATGTGTTTGAAACATTGTATGGAAATGCATGCTTTATTTAAAATATTCGTGCATACAAAATTATAAATGTCATCAAAATTTGAAAATGCCACCGTGACGTTATAGCGTGACATTTAGTTCCAAATAACTTTTAAATTCTGGATCTAACTCATTCAATATATAAGCTATTATTTATTATCTAGTATAATATCTAATTTACATTTGCTCTAATCATTATTTACCTGTAAACAAAACAAAAAAATTTTAAACAAAAAAGTGTTTCAGACGGCGACTAGTGACCAGATGGTGTTGAATTATTGCTTAGCTTGTTACGAGTGAAGTTAACGATGCTTGTCAACTTGAGAATGCCTGCACCTTTGATCAATAGGCTTCATTTAAAATAATATAATGAGACAATCCTGATTATCTGGCCATTAATAAATTTAAAATAATTCAATCTTTGTCTTTTGCCCATAAACAATTACTTTAGACAATTCAATAGAATAATATTTTGGAAAATGTTCACCCGTTTAAGCCATTTTATACTTCAAACACAGATTCTCCGCTGCATAAACAACAGCTGCACCTGTATACTATCGGCATTGTCACTGGCTGTCGAGGAAAAAGCATTCTAAAAAACTTTGAGATAATTCTATCACTATTCGATATTGAATTTTCTTCATGGCAGGGATATAAGTATAGCAGATCGTGAACGATCCGAGTTCCGACTGCCTATATTCCAAAGGCGTATGTTCCGACATGAAACTTACATTTAAAGCATAAAGATCATGAGGATATATGGTTTCTGGTAGAGGTTTGGGAGTTCATCATCGGAACATAGACCTGGCACCATCGCAGATTCGCTCTAAGCTAAACAAATATTTGTCTCTACAAATAATCGCGATGGAGAATGTGCAAGGTGAATCACAACAAATTCATTCAAACTATGCTGTGATTTAATTTCTCTGATGAAGAATGTTGCAAATATCTATCGGATGAAATTTTCCCAATTTGACCATAATTATGATAATGATCGATTATATTTGATATAATCATTTGTATTCTGTGATCAGATTATATAATAGCATCCAGTCATTATTATACTGTATAAAGTATTATCGTATCAATTTCTTTATATCGTATTATATTTTCTCGATCGTAAATATTTGAGCATGTTAAACTTATTAGAAGCTATGTAGCAAATTTTCATGGAATTATTGGAAACCGCAATCTCCACCTCACAATTGGGCCAGGTGAACCGTAAAAAGAAAAGAGAGCCCTAAGAAAAGAGAGCCCTAAGAAAACAGAGCCCTAAGTGTTGGCTTTACAACGAAACTTAGTATAGCGGTCTACCGCAATTCTATTTGAAGTTATGGATCTTTTTAGGGGGTGGACAACCGCGCTGCGGGCCGCGGCGCATGAGAATCAAAGCGTTACATAATAACTATTGTTACATAAACTTCTGCACATGTGGAAGGGCGGGGCACTCTTCCGGGTGTTTTATTTAATCTGCGCAGACCTCAGTGATCTAAAGCACTTGGTAGATCCGCTGAAACAACTGTTGTCAATTTCTCTACTTGAATAGAATGATTGCTACTGTGTTACTTCCTACCGAATGATCCCTTACCACGGTTAAACCTTAGGGTAAGATTCTTAGCCGCAAGTGCTCAAGTTGCTCCCTGTGTTTTGATCAGCAAGTAAAATACTGAAGATTAGGCAGGTTTTCCTTGACTAGCTCAGCTATTGGATCACTACCTAATTGCTTCTCGACAAGTGTTTCTTGTAGCATTACAAGCTAATATGATGAAAAATGTTGACAATTCCAAATAATATCTTGTAGCAGTGATTGGTAAATATTAAAAGCTGTGCTGCAGTGCATCTAAATATAATATAATAATAATGTTGCTGTCCGTCTAGTTAGACGATGACTGCATCACATGTGATGCAGCTCAGGTATATTTCTTGAGAGCGGCAGAGGTAATCTAGACCTCCGTATACTCCCACTTTGGGCACAACCAACTTAGCCCAGAGGGATGCACAGGGCAACACATCCAGAGCTGACCGAGCCAGTGACAGCTTTTCACGTATCCATCACTCGATTGCAACTAAATATAGTATAAACAAAATAACAAATAATTCTAAATTATAATTATTGTGTTGATTTGGTAATTATTTTGAGATATACTCAGCTTAACGCATTGGACTGCCTCATCAACTGCACTGGTATCCACTTGACCCATGCTTAACACTGATAATGAGCATGTTTCCTCTAAATCCGTTGTCATGTGACATGCTTCAAATAGTTTATCTCTGACATATACCAATACCACATACAGTTCTCATCAAATACACTGTCCCACTACTCATCTGATGCAACTTCCATTGATTGCAATCCATCTACTACCTCGATGATCAAAGGCCTGTAGGAAAACTCCCAGATCTAACTTTGCTTGAGAATCACTGGTACTTTGAAGAGCAGCACTAGCCGCGTGGGCCAGTTCCGACCTAGCCTTAATTCCAAGGCCGCAACAAGATGGGGTATTACAGAGAGCTACTTGTTCCATCCACTCTGTATTTAAGAGCACAGCAAGAGTTTGTACTGTATTAATATTATGTACAGAACCAACAATGCATTTATATTTGATTTATTTATAAAATTATGACATCATTTCTAATTCATGTTGTGCTTTCGCAGAGCTACAAGAAATATGTCGCAACTAGGTTTTAAAGTTTAATGATGTTTGTAATCTAAACTTTGATTTTCAAATCATTCAATCCATCAATTCGGTATTGTTATCATACAAGTATTAAATGAATTGGCTTACATGGGAAATTGAAATTTAACATAAATGGATTTGCTTAGACAAAAATCTCACAACTTTGTCTTATATTTATGTAAAAGATGCTTTGAACGTTGGTTCACATCTCCATGATTATAAATAGCACATTGAGAATATAAATGCTCTTGCCGTTAACACATGTATATGCACGATAAATTCAAAGCGTTGTTTGGCCTCCACATACACTGCTGTTGATATATAGACTGTAATATTACTAATATAATATGATCATCAAAAGGTAACTTGTCACTTATATGTTGCCAAGTTTATTACAGCGTACAATGTTCAGCTCAGTTCAAACAAATAAGCACAAGTCTATGTGATTCAAATTTACAAAAGTATTTAATATTTATAGATTAAACTCGCTTGTCAACTAATTTAAAATTTACGTAACATATTCCGAAAATTATTTGAAAATTTAAAAGTTTTTAAATGATGCTTTCATCTTGCCGATAAAGTTGTACTCACCAGTACCAGGAAAGTTGGTTAGCCTATTTCTTTAACTCCTATGTACATGTATCTAGAAGGGAAGGGAATGGGTGAATCAGGTCCCGTAGCACTATATTTTATTAGAAGCTCATCAGTATATTTGAAGTACCTAGTGATATTTCATTGAGATAATAATTAACAAGTTTTAAGCACTCTCTCACAGGTGCTTGCAAGTACCTGTTCCAATGTTATGCTCCATAAACAATAGACATGATATTTATCCTTTTTAAATTTATGCCAATTCCTCAACATATTCAACACTAATATAAGAAAAGACGGTATCAGTTAGTCTTTGACATAAATCAGCACGTTAAACATGTAGCCCTAGAGAATAACTAGTCCGAGTACAAGACACTTGAATCTTTACCTTCCGCAGACCGACCAAGGCTCTCATTTGCTACAGAGTATAGAAAGTACATATAATTTTAAGCGTTGTTGAAATGGTACTCTGTATTGTTGTCAAAGCAGTAATGAGAAATCACATTTTGCGCTTTTAGTGCTATCTGAAATTTTAATTCGAAGCTTTTTCCATTATCACCAGCAATTTTATTTGAGTGCTTGTAATAGTATAAACTTTAAATTATTGGTACTAACATCCAACAGAATATATTTTGCTTCTTGTTACAGTATCCCTCTTTAGATAGTTATATTGAGCCTCCAGCGAACAGTTATTTACACTTTCGACAGCTGTATAATAAATATGTATATGTATATATATCTATATAATGATATATACATATACTACATACATGCATATATACATATACTATATACATGCATATATACATATACTATATACATGCATATATACATGTACATGTACAATATGTAAATGTGGCTATTGCAATACTTTATATATAATTACTTATATTTATATGATATCAATTATTCCGGATGCAACAGTCGATTTCATAAGCTGGAATAAATAAATAAACAATGCAATAATACAAAAATCGAAGATTAGATTGTTTCTAATGCTTAATGGCAAGCTTCTGTAAATCTGTGTAATAGTTCAACTTTGGCGACTTTGTTTGGAAATTCTCAATTATTGCAGTATATCTGTCACCGGTAGGTAAGGCATTTGATAACTACAGTAGTTTAAACATGAGGCATGGAGGTCGAAAGGCTTTCAGCCAAATAGAAATTTGACAGTTTATGTCGTAAATTTACACAGTTGTGTGCTTTGTTGGGAGAACAGACAGCCTGCCACATACATTCTAATTAATTGTGGAATAATTATTTTATAGTAATTTTCAATGACATCGGACTTTAAATTCTACTGTCCCATGTGCCCGCCCTGTAAGTTGGGCAATCTCGAGCCAGTACTCAGTGATGTCTGACAGCTGGTTTACATAATATTTAATTGTTTAGACACTAGTTGTGTGATATTATAGTATACATAACATGTCCACCTTAATAATGTCATTCAACAAACTTTAATAAGATGCAATAATATCATTATAATTTCATTCATTCACACCCTTAAATTTAAAAAAAAAAGGAACTGACGTTGTTTTCTATCGCAAGCCTTCCACTGAAAGCACAGGTAATCCCCTTAAGTAAATACACAGTTTCATGTGAATCATTTGATACATTTTATTGTATCATGTGGGGCGTAGCTGGTCATATTGCAGTAACCTATATTGACCACACAAAATGATTTATTTTCTGTTGTATTGTATACTTTTGAGTAAACAATTAGTTGGAAATGTACACATGTAATTGTGAGATTTGACAAGCTTTTAACATTCATAATCATGTGTGTTGCCTATTTATTTTGCAATATCAATATGTGTGATTCGGCTCATATTCTGGTTACTTGATATTATAGCATTGTGTGGCACTACATTAAATAATGTTCCACATTTTACTCCTCTCTGTCGGATGCAGCTTGGAGCATTATCTGAGCTAGGTAGCACACCATCTGTGGCCCGAACCTAGACACTAAATACATATGATGCAGGTAGATTTTGGTATAATAATTGTTTTGTGTGCTGCTGGTGAGATGAACATCCAATTAATATAGCATATTCACAGTGAATTTTATTTTATATAAATATGCAATTAAGTTTTTGTGGTTGCATTGTTTATTTTTGTCTCGAATGACATGTCAACCTAAAACTATGCTACAATACATTTCACTTTCATTGATGAAAAAGATACAATAATTTATTATTTTAAAAAAAAACTCTACATTTTGTAAATCTGATGGACAAATATAATACTTTAATAATCTGACAGAATCAAATATGGAGTTCAAATTTGTTGCACTCAATGCCAAAGACACAACCGGATCATAGTTATGTTATTTATAATGTTGTCCTCGATAAATTTGTTCGCAGAAGAATAGCCTTCACTTTGCCTTTCTAAACTCAAGCCTCCACCAAATGCATTCCCTTTAACTTGCATTGCAAGCCTTAGTCTGTAACTCCAATATTTCACAAATCACTCAACATCCGCACTAATATAACAGCAGCTTCACCTCTGTAGTCTCTTAGGTGTCTACACATGCATTATTTTTGTTATTTTTTGTCACTTTGTTATTTTGAAGTGCAGATTATTTTTCATGTTCGGAATACATTATTTGATATTAAATGAACAGACAGGAGACGAAGTTACAAGCTACGATTATTATGTTTATACAATACATTCTACTCAGTAGACACATGGACTAAGGACGTGATATAAAACATATCAGATGAAAGTTTCATCACAAGTCCCTCCATTAATTCACAACTTCCTTCAACTCAATAATCACATCACAAATCCGTCTGTTTACCTGATGACTATCATTTTTAATTTCAAGAGGCCATGTAAACATCTCGTGTCACACTACTCCATTAAATGTACAAATATACTAACAAATAAATGAGGCTTATGTTTACAGTATACATTACATGTCCAAGTACTCTCTAGATATTGCCACTAGATACATTGTAAACTTTAGGCCCTTTATATGCTCTTTATAACAGCTTGATGCTTACAAATGTATTATTGTCATTACTACACTAGGCACACACCACCATTATCACACCTTCCACCCTCCACCTCTTCACAATACGAGAAACGAAGACGGTAAATATTTGTAGCCTCATGTTTCCGTTGAAGAGAAGGTATTGATAGGTGGAGCAATGTATGCAGTGCATCCTGATGATTTGTTTGAGAACTGAGTCTATGACAATGGTGCTGGAGTGGGGCTGCTCATATCTCGATGACTCATAAGTGTTTGTTATTTGACAGAAGCTACATGCTTCCTTTTCTTGACATAGTCTCACATGTTAAACTGTTCATTTAACACTTAATATCTCAATTACATTTTATTTCAAGTAGAAGCAGAAGCAGCTATGAACTCTATTTGTCACACATACTGTATTCAGTCCGCCTGCATCAGGTTTCTAGGTGTCAAACTGCTATTTAAAGTTTTCAAACCTCGTCTTTTATTAGAGAATGACCCTTGAAAACATTAATGACATCATAAACTAACATAATAATAAAAAAAATTAACAATTTTACCTTTTTCATTATGATACTACTACT
>JAOQGN010017210.1:0-13343 GCA_027564295.1 Himantozoum antarcticum
TTGTCCGTCCATTATCTCTCGATCTGAGGTAGGCGTAAGTTCCTCCCCATTTCTTTCACATTCACCATGATCTTCCTCTTGCCCCCTACTATGCGCATTCGTAGGTCTATCCTCTCTGTCACTTGTGAGATTCTCCTCACCACCATCATCGTCTCTTTCGCCTAGTTCATTCGTACTTCTTTTTGTGCATGGTTCATCACTGCTACCGTTTGAGTTGAGCTGCTGTAGCTCATTCTGTGTTTCAATCAGATTTTTATATGTAGCTGTAAATGTTTCTCTCACTAGTTTCAGTCTTCTCAAGATCACCCATTTTGTCTTGGCATATGGAGTAACACAGGGGACAATGCAAGCTGCTACATCAGTTAGGTCTACTATGCGGAAAGGACCAATATATTGTGATGTCAGCGCTCTTGATTTACCCTTGTCCAGTGTTGGTCGGAATAAATAACATCGGTCACCCAATTTGAATGGAACAGTGGTCCCCTTCCTGTCGTAGTATTGTTTGCTCCGTGCATTCTCCCTGTCGTGCACTTGGTATGCTCTACTGATGGCCTCCCGCATTTTTGATATTGTGTGTTCCTTAAAATCATCCTCCGGTACTATCTCAGCGTTAACATCCATTGGAGCTGTCTCTCTCATCTGACATAAGAAAGGTAGTCTGCAGTCGCGCATAAATGTCAAATAGAACGGAGTGTCGTTCATGCTGCTGTTAGATCGTCTGACCGAAGTGTTTGCTGCTAAGGTGACTGCTGAAAGGAAATCATCCCAATCCTCTTGTGTTGAGTCTACATAACATTGCAGTGCTCGTTGGATGTTCTGGTTCATGCGTTCTACGATGCCATTGCTTTGAGACGCGTAAGCCAAGGTGAAACCGTGGTCAAGATCCATTAGTTTAGTCATCTCCTTCATCAGCTTGCTTCGGAATGAACTACCATTATCAGTTCGAATCATTACCGGAAACCCATACACACAAAACACCCTCCGGAATAATTCAGTTGCTATAGTCTTTGCTTTGAGGTCAGGAAGAGGTTCCGCAACCACTAATCTGGTGACCGATTCTACGCATACTAGTATGTGTTTGTTTCCTCTTTTGGTCAACTTCAATTCCTGTATCATATCCAAAGACCATTGTTTAAATGGCAAGGACGTCAGAATATGCTTCATAGGTGTCTTTATGTATTTGCTAGCTCGTTTGGTGAGTCCACACAATTAGCAGTCTGCAATGTAACTACGTACATCTGAGGCAAGTGATTTCCAGAAGAAATGCCTGGAAATAGCAGCTATTGTTTGATGGATACCGCGGTGTGCACTACACATATCCCCATGAAATGCTTGTAGAATTCGTTTCCTAACTTTTGTCGGTACTACTAATCTCATTCTATCATCCTTACTTCCGAGGTACCATAGTAATTGATTCTTTGTCACATATTTAATTGATGCTGTCCGAAACAGATTTCTAAGTTGTATTGTCAGATCTACCTGGAAACATCCAGTTTCAAGGTATCTCAAAATGGCACCGTAGAAATCATCCTGTATCAATCCGTCTCTAAATTGGTCTACTATCATTTGATCTTGTAGTAACATCTTCAGTGTGTGCAGAGTATCGTTAACATCAGCACTTTCAGGATCATCAGTCTTGAACTCATCTTGTTCCTGTGTATCTAGTGTATCTGGTATATCTGGTATACTAGAGTCCAGCGATCTGTTTTCTCTTTGGAGAATTGGTTCTTCTCGTGATTTGTGTGTCTCGTTATCGTCATCCTGATCTCTATCTATTACATGTATTACATTTTCATGTTGTTGAGCCGTGTCTTCAATGATATCCTTAATTTTCCGATGCTGCGTCTTGTCTACTTTCACTCCTTTATCTCTAATTCTTGAAATGTCTACTTCTCCATTTTTATTTGTTAGTAGGTCATGATCCTCACTGGTACTATCCGACATCTCTAGTCTTGACATACAATCAGCTGCTCCATTTTTCTTTCCCTCTATGTATGAAATGGTAACCGCGTCAAATTGTCCAAGCCTAGCCGTCAGTTTAGCTCTTCGGAGGGCTGGCTGTTTAGAATGTAATAGTATTGCTCTAGCGACCATGGAGTCAGTAAAACAATGAACTTTAGTGTGTTTGGTTAATGACATCCACGTCTCAAGGCACGCTATTATCGAGAGAGCTTCCTGTTCGTATGTCGGCCATGACACCTCTGTCCTACTTAGCTTTCATGAGAAATAGCCGATGGGATGTAAGATCCCACCTTCTTGAGATAACATTCCACCTATGCAATTTCCTGAGGCATCACTGTGAATTATGAATGGTTTTGTCATATCTGGAAATGTGATACATGGTCTGGAGGTCAAGGTTGCTTTTAAGTCATCAGAACATTTCTGCTGTACTTCTGTCCATTTGAACTTGACCTCATTTTTCAACAGCTCTGTCAGTGGGTTAGCCTTCTGTGCATATCCTTGGATGCACCTTCTCATAAAACCACATAGACCCAAAAACCCCCGCACTTGTTTCTTATTTCTGGGAGGTTTCATCTCTGCGACTTTCCGTATATTTCGGTCATCTGGAGTTAATCCTCTCACAGATAATATGTATCCTAAGAAGTTGACTTGACTTTGAAAGAAAAAACATTTCTGTGGTTTCAGCATCAGACCAGCTATTCGAAATCTTTCAAACAAGTTTCTCAGAGCGTCCAGGTGTATGTCAAAATTGTCACCCGTCCCCACTAACCAATCATCCACAAATACGGTGTAAGTCTTGGGTGACAATCCTGCCTTGATGACATTTGCTATGGCTGTAAAAGCTCCTGGAGATAACTTAAGTCCCATTGGTAATCTTTTCCACCTATATTGGGAATGATTTCCAAATACTGCAAAAGCTGTTTTTTCTCTGGATGCATGATCTTTTATCTCAAGAGCATAGAAACCGTTTGCAGCATCCATACTTGACCAAATTCGATTTCCATGCATATGGTGGGTTATTTCCTGAAGTTTAGGTAATTCCGATGGGTTCCTATCACATAGATTGTTCAATGCTCTGTAATCGATACACAATCTTAGAGATCCATCTTTCTTGGGAATGAATAATGAGGGACTTTGCCATACACTCTGACTATGTTCGATTAGGTCTGCTTCTAGTAATTCATGGATGAGTTTATCAGCTTCCTCCTGATGTGCTGGATTGATCGGATATGGATGCAAAAAGATAGGAAGATGCTGTCCTGTATTAATGACTGGCGAGTATAAACTAGTTGACCGTGAATTTTTCAGTCCTCCGACCAGAAAAACATCGAATAGTCCTCTATCAACTGCTTAATCTTGATTTGATCTTGATTATGGAATTGACTCCACGGGATAATCAGCATGTCTACCAATGGTACTGGATCTACTTTGTCTTGATCTTCTTGAGATACGCATACCTCCGCGGTGATATCAGCTGAGTCATGTTGTTCACCCATTTCTTCGTCTTCCCGCTCTCGTACAGAGTCCATAGGTGTTTGATGTGTTGATGTAAGTGGTTCCTGTTCATATTGAAGGTTGTGATGTTCTAATGAACTCAGTATATTGTGTTTCTTGAAAAATAGATTGGTTTGGACGGGTAACTAACTGTATAGGTTCATTGTCAATAACTATCACTCCGTACTTAATGTCAAATGTGACTAAGTTTAAGTCTCTAAATGCTGGGAACCCAATGAGTAGACGGTCATCTTTTGTTTCAGCTATTTGTACCATGAGTTCTATTCTGACATGTCCTATCTCAAGTAAAATCTCAGCACATCCATAAAAGTGTATATTGATACCACTAAAGCCTACTGCTTTCTTGACTGTTTGTTGGATTTTCCAACCAAGCTTTCGAGCTGTCCGTAAGCTAGTGATATGTAGATTACTTCCCGTATCGATAAATGTCAGCAGCGGTTGACCTTGTGAAAATCCCCATATGACTGGTAAATAATGCGGGTCATTCAGATCATCCAGCATATTCACCACTGCCATCTCCACATTGTCCCCTTGGTTCAGGAGATCCTCATGGACACCTCCTCGGGTAAATGTCACTCTCGTTTGTTTTTGGTGTCGTGCTTTGTCTTGATAGTTTGCAAACCATACTTTTCCTAAAGAGGTCAATGACCGAATTGTCATGATCGTGACCAAAACGTTGCATACAATATTCCATACTGTAAGAAATTTTTGCAGTCCAGATGAAATCCAATTGAAAAGATTGAGTGTCCCGATGTTAAATGGTAAGCTTCCGGAGACTACTGTACCTGAATCCGGCCAAATCCCTATTTTTCGCAGTTGCAACCTTTCGCGTTGTATTGTTGATACAAAGTCGTTCAGTAAGTAACTTCCTGAGTTCATATCGGATATCGGAAAGAGACTAACTCTCTCACGATAGATTGTAAGCTTGCTGTCGTTATATGTGATGTTGTGATACAATAGCCTACCTAGTGTGTCATTATCTATGTTGTTCACTGTAGTTATGCTCTGTTGTTTCCAACTGAAACTCATGAGGGTTCGGTTTATATCAAAATAGCTGATTTCATTTCCATCGCATGTTTTCATAGCCATGTTCTTATGAATGATGTTTGTTTTGGGATCAAGGTACATCTGGACACCTTCGTATAAACCGTGCAATTTTACAGGAACCCATTCACCGCAGTGGAGTTCGGTGGTCTGATCGTATAAACCTATAGAATATTCGTTAGGTTTCAACGGATAGCAGCTAAACACAGCAATATGGTTAACTGACAGAGTTTTTGCCGTCAGATAATCATCGTTCAATAGATGTCGTATAGCTGCCGTAGGAGATGATAACATTAGTTTTGTCATCAACAATAAACTAAGCTGTTCATGCCTGCACAACTCATTCATACTATTCCAAAACATCTGCTTACTCTGGTTCTTGATTTCTATTGATAATGATGTAGCTATACTGTTTATATGACCAACTAGAAAAGAAGTTATTCTTCCGATTTGACCGCCGGTTGTGATGTTTAATACCACTGATGTAAAGGTCTTACCATATATTTCACTGGTATTTCGTACATACACTCCTTGGTCTGTTTTAATTAGTTTTAGATCACTTTGACTTTCAGGACACACTTGAGTGAGTTGCCAGTTACTTTCCTTGAAACTGAAAGCGAGGGTATGATCATCTGACAACCAAAACATATCGTGGTTCTTCCCTTTAACTGTTATTGATGGTTCAAATATGCATTCTTCTTCTACCTTGCCAGTCCAGGTCAACATACCGTTGCCTTCCAATGTACAATTGTTATCAACAAACTGGCAATGTTCTACGCTTCCCAATGTTGATTGCATATTCCGACTATCTCGGTGAAAGTAAATGTAGCCTGGTGTTAAGTCGTAGTTAACGATGGTTCTGTTATAATAATAACAGCAGTATTTGTACACTGGTTTGATAGATTTGTGGGTTGATATGACCCCCCCTATATCTTTTAACTGTTCTCCATTCACTTCGTGTTTCGTTGACATTGATTTACACTCCTCCAATGAGACTGGTTCATAATTTGTGGTTTGATAATGTAATCGTTCTTCGGTAAAGAAATACAAGAATGTTCTTGATATCGTTGTACGTTTGCTACAAAGATATGCTTTTTCTTGCAGTATCAATGTGGACGTCTTATATAGTTGTAACTCTAGAGGTGTGATATCATGGGAGGTGTCTTCCGGTTTCGCGCATTCTAAGTGATTTGGCAAATTGAGTATTAGGTGGGCATGAGATTGTTCGTTCGAAGCTGTATTGCATCTCATAGGGCCGTCTGGAAAGGCTTTCGTTGCTTTGATCAGACTAAAAGTAGTGATCAGTACAACAGCAATAGTCCACCACATTGTGCTTGTTTTGATTCCAAATATGCCGAGCTTAGCTCCGTTTGAAGTCCTGGATGCGTTCGAGTCTACAATTTGTGGTCGTATTGTTGGTGGTTTCCGTGCAGGTAAGCGACCTACCGTCATTTTCTGTTTGCTAGCTTGTTTGCTCCGGATTTGCTCATCACATGATTCATCCATTTGCTTAAAGAAATCTAAGTCATCACACAGTTTTCCCTGTTCTTGTTTCATTGTGTAACATTCATCATGATTGCAACCTATTGATTCAGATGTTTGATCTTTGGTTTGAGTCGTGGTGTGTTTCGTGCCTCGCACTTTTGTCTCGTACATGATACCATCGTAAGTAACTGTTACTGGTGTTTCTGTGTGTACTAGTCTATCATCGTTCACTTTCCGCCATAACTCTTCTACATCTTCACCCGGTTGAGCGTGAATACTCTTTGGCTCTTTCCGCTTGGCCTCATGGTCTTTGATATCTCTCCTCGTTGTGTCATACTTGCGATATTGGCGGACATTTGGTCGTGTTTGAAATCTATCAGGCTGTGGTACTCTCCAGTTATCACTATCCTGTTCCCGAAAAACTCTCTTTGGTTTTTGCCGTTGTCGTCTCTTTTTGTATTGCCGAGTATAATCATCTTCTGTGGTGATAACATTAACAGTTTCATACATCCAAGGTGCTAAGTTCATCTCTGATGTCCCGAGGTTTACGCTAGTGTCGGGTATCTCTAAACTACTAAGGAGTGGATTCCCTTCCGGATCATCGATAGTACTTCCGTCTAACATCTCAAACAACTGATCTACATGTTCATGGTCTAAGTCTGTTTCGGGTATCTCGTTCCAATAGGATAACCAATCTGTATCAATCTTGTCCCTCCAATATTCTTCAGTCATCCAATCTTCCTCTTCATCGTTTAACAACCATTCTTGATACTGGATATCATCATCATCCTTGTATACTGTCTCTGAAATTTTGTTGGATGTTACTGCGTTTGTTGATATCCCAAGCGGAAGTTGTTTACTTCCCTCCTCTGTTTCAAAGAAATTCTCCGTACATCGTTCATTTGTCTCTTCCATGTCTGTGTGAGTCTCCATTGTTTCGCTGTCAGAGCCTATAGTCCCTGATTCACTATGAGTCTGCATAGGTGATGAATCCCTTTCGTATGCCTGTTGTTCAAAAAAATTTTGGTTGTGATATAGTTGTTCATAGATCATTTCTTCTACTAGATCACTTTCTTCCATAGTTGTCATTTCATGGTAATCCAATTTTTCTTTGGTCGTTGGATATTCTCCCGTATTCTGTAGTAACTCTTCCTTTTCGTTAGCTGCATCTGTCGTTTCCATGGCTTCTACTGGTACTTCTGTGCTATTTTCGGTTCTTTTCGTTGGGTGATCGTCTTCTATAACACTAACAGAAAAGTTTCTATTGTTTCTCTCCTCAATGGCCTTTTCTATTTCCCGCAATGAGTTGACCTCTCGCGGTCTGGTTGCATTGGATTGATTCCTTGGTTGTTCATCATTGAAACGTACATGTCTGCCATTATTCGAAGGAACCTGTTGTCTTTGGGGGGAAGGAGCTCGTTGAGACGTGTTTGCTGTCTGTGTACATTGGTAATGAGTGTGATTTGTCATTCCGCAATTTTGGCACAGTGGTCGTCCCGACATATTGTATTGTGGCCCCTCATGGTTGTTGTTGTAATTTGCTGCTCTCTGGAATTGCTGACCTGCTTCTCTCCAGTTACCCCTGTTATTATTATAGTTGGATCGTTGATATGTTTGACCAGAGTTATTGTTTCCTTGCCATCCACTGCGATTGTTCGCAGGAAATGATCTCCTTCCGTTGTTGTTGTAGAACTGGTTATTTGACCTATTGTTATTGTTGAACCTATTATTATTGTTGGGATTGTTTCTAAACCGGTTGTTGTCATTTGGATTGAAACGTCTTTGTGGTGGGTCGTAGAATTGACGATTTTCACCCAGTGGAACTCTCTTTAAGTTTTGGTTTCTTAACTTCCATCTGGCTTCATCATCCTCCTTATGAATACGTTCTGTCTCTCTCATTTCGAGTCTCTTCAAGCTTTTTCCCATACTTTCTAGCTGCTCGAGGAGGTTATCATTCTCCACCTTGTGTACGATGTCCGTTTTGGAAACAAGTGTGGTGTCGCTCATTAGTATCTCATTTGTTTTTTCAAATCGTTGAGCTGCTTTGAAAGCTTGTTCGGATTTTGTTACATTGGGATTATTGAGTAGATTCCTTTTAAATGATGGTGGCAGACCATTGATAAAGGCTGCCAGTATTATGCTGTCTCTGGCCTCGATATCCATTTTTGGATATAATCTCTTTGCCAATAATACTATTGATGAGTAGAATTTTCCTACACTCTCATGTTGTCCCTTCTGTTTGCTGTGTAAGTTGACTGAGCATGAGATGCCATCAGCAACACTAAACTCTTTCGCGAGAACTCGAGTTAGTTCCTGAAAGTCATTTTTCAATTGAGGAGATTTCTCAATTACATTTCTGTAAGTGATACTAGCTCCATCTGCAAGGTATAAAGGTAATATTTTTGCCCAAGTTGTTTCGTGTATGGATAATGCTGTTGCCTGCATCGTGAAATTTTCCATGAACTCTGTCCATATGATTCCGTCTGTTGGACTGTTTGTGTATTTGTCCAACTCTGGCAACTTAGTCGCTATGTTGATTATCTGGTTGCCTACCGATGGATGTGAGTGTATTCTGGAAACTGAAAGACTCTTATCTCGCCCTTCCTGGCGATATCTGTTGTCTTCATCATCAGAGCGCACATGTCTATTTGCTCGTTTGGCTCTGGGACTATTCCTTCTGTAGAACTCATCATCTCCACTTCCATCATAACCATCATTGTATCCTCCGTAATCCTCTCTAACCCTTTTATCTTCCCGACAGTAATCCGGATCTGGTATCTGATGATGTTGTGATGCTTCTGGCCCTGAGTTTTGTCTTCTATTACTATCTCCCTTGTGTCTGTTGGACGTCCTTTCATCATACTCTGGGTTAAAGAGTCTTCTCTTTACCCTCTCTCTCTGTGTATGAAAATCTTCATCATCCGATTTGATCTGATCATTGTACCTACGGCTTCCTTCTCTAGTAACAATGTGGTTGGGATGTTGAAGTGGATATTCATTTTCCTTGATACTTGTCCTAAAACCATAGTATTCTGGCCCTTCATCATTTCCATGTTGGAATCCAGTTGGCCCTGGTCTTGTTGTTATTGGTTGATATTCAGTATCCTTTCTTTTACTTTCATGCTTTCGGTTTGAGGATCTGTAGTCATTGAGTACTAATTCCTCTTTGGAATAATCACCATCAGGTAATTTTTGCTTTCTTGATTCAGTCTGCATGCTATGAGCTTCGTTTGCCGTTCCAAAATACTCATGTTGCCTTCGTTCCTCTTCCTCTTGAGCATGTTGTGGCCTTCTTCTTCCTCCATCTCTTCTCTCTAATTCTTCTAATTCTTGTCGCCTAATGCTTTCGTGGTTTCGACGAGCCTCTTTTTCCAGTTGTGCTGCTTCCTCCCTTCTCTGATCTTCTAGCTTCTGTTGCCTCTTCTCCACCAGATATCGTTGTTCCTCGTCGGCTTGCTCTTGCCGTCTTCTCATTTCTCTATGTCGTTGTTCCTCTCTTTCTGTCTCCTGATATCTTCTCTCTTGATCTCTATGCTCCGCCTCTAACCGTTGTCTTCTCTCGTTTTCCTTTTGATCCTTTTCTTCTTGCCATTTCTGCTCGTCTAAGTATCTCTGTTCTTCTTCGAGTTGTTCCTGTACTCTCTTCTCCTCTAGATATCGTTGTTCCTCTTTGGCTTGTTCTTGCCGTCTTCTCATTTCTTTATGTCTGTGTTCCTCGTCTCCTTTTCTTTCCTGATATCTTCTCTCTCGATCTCTATGTTCCGCCTCCAACATCTCTCTCTCGTTTTCCTTTTGAGCTTTTGCTTCTTGCTGTCTCCTTTCTTCTAAGCATCTCCGTTCGTCTGCTACTTGTTCTTGGTGTCTCCTCATCTCTCTATGTCTATGTTCTTCTTCACGTTGTCTATGCCATCGTAATTCCTCCTGTTTAGCGGCAACTAATTTAGATACCTCACGTCTTGCTGCCTTCAATTCTGATTCGATACGTCTGTTTGCTTCATGTTCGAGCTGATCGCATCTAGTGGTGTCTAATTCGAAGTCATTGCTAAAAACTCCTGGTTTGCTCAGATCTTCTGTGCGTTGCTGGTTTGTTAATTCATAAAACTGGTCGGCATTTCTTTCTAGTGCTTTGCATCTTGCAGTGGCTAGGTCTAGTTGGATAAGTTTTTGTTTCCTCTGGTCCCGTTTTTCTTCTGCAAGTTCCATTTCTGTAAGTTCATCTGGATAATATGAATGCTGAGCCCGTGAACGCTCAGTTTGCATGTGGTATGGCTGTGACAGTATGTGCTGTGAATGAAGTCTCATTCTACTTCTACTCCCTCCTTCTGGATGGCCGTGCATCCTATTTTCATTTTCGTAATCACTAATCATATCTTCCGTATGATCGTGCTTTCCACCCGCTGTTTCCTGTTCAACCATTTCCTCCATATCACTTGTCTGTGTCGATGACTTGCAATATTCGTTTGGTGATCTAGGTTTTTCGGGTAGGTGCTGTCCATCACTGTCATACAACTCATAGCTATAGCCTGTGGTTGGTGTTGTATATGGTGTGAGACCGTCTTCGGTTTGAGACTTGTGCTTGGGTATTTTGAGAATTACTTCATGCTTGTGTCTATGCTGTCCTTCAACTCGACGATCAGTGACTGATCCCGCTTGCATTTCTCCTCCCGTTATTCTGTTACTTGGGTCACCTACTTCATGTACTGTTATTTTGCTGTCACTCTCTTCAGTCAAATCCGCTACTGACGGTGGGGCTGAATGTCTACTATTGTTGCTAATAGAAGTAGATTTAATGAGCTGTGGTGATGGTGGCGGAAATTCTTCCTCTTCGGTTGTATAACAGTTTCGCGTGTACTCCGTTTTACGTGCGGGTTTCTTTCTGTGTTTAGATTTCCTGTTCTGAATTCCTAGAATTAACTTTCCCGTCTCTACTAGAGCACCCTTAAAGTTCATGGTTGAAAGTTGACCAAAAAAAAGAAAATATATATATAAAATGAAAAGATGTGATTGACACTAATGTTCCTTAATTCAGTCTACGGAAGAAAGCACCACTTGTCACGCCGGGAAATTCCCGGAATACTCTACTCTAATGTATTTATGTTATATGTGTTTATGGTTCTGTGTAAGGTTTATATATTTGCACTCAAGACTGTCAATTCCGGGCAGTGACAATTCGCATATAATTGGCAATCTATATCTACTAGTGACAAGTGCTCCTCTCTCTCTCAATTAATATATATATATATCAATACTATGTTGATGTATAAGATTTGTGTAATGTTTATTAAAATACTAAGAAAAAGATATACCAATATATATATATATGCTAAATACTATAATCCTGCGATATAGTGTCAATCACATAAAATTGAAAAACAAAATACTAATCTGCTGATAACAGTAGGTAATAATAATTTATGATATAATTATATATTTATTGTTATTGTTCTTGCTGTTCTTTTGTTGTAGGTCGGTGATGTAACCGTGTGAAGCTATAACTATCACTATAGCTTTGTGGGATAATATAGTTATAAAGTTGTAATCTGGAATATTTGTGATTCACAGCAATAGCCTTTAGTTTCCTATATATATATATAACTAAAGGAGTCGTTCTCTCGTTTTGAAGGTAAGTGTAGACAACTTCTGGTAATTCAAAAATTAACTAATATAATATGACTAAGCGTGCTAGTTTTGTGACACAATGATAGTCACTGACCAGTTAATAATTAGTATGAATTCAGAATATCAATCAATGATTCCTTCTGATAATATGCGTCTTCAAAATCCAATATCACAACAGTTCATCAATATTCAAAATATGCTATATCAAATTCAACACAAGTATGATTCCAAAAATCGGTGCAATAAAAATGTTCTCAGCACAAAACTAATAATGATAAATCGCAGAGCTCACAATCGGACAAATTGCTGAATTCTCAAAACAATTTCTAGTTTCCTCAACAACGGTGAATGCAAAAATAATAACTAATTCGTCAACCGAATATCTGTGAAAGTCTTTCCAAGACAATTTCCAATTATAGTTCAGTAATAGGTATAACAGTTATATTCACAGGTCGGTATCAATGTATAATCTCAAAATGGTATCAATAAGCCAGTCTCTTCCTGTCAGCACAATCCTATAATAATACTCTCGTGTGGCTCAATAAATCTCAAATCTATTGGTCTCAATAAACACCAATATCTGCTGGAGTTGAAAAATAATAATAACTTTCTGATATCAAGTGTACAATCAATGTAATATTTAATTATCAGACACTTTTGTTTGTACTCACGGATACGCCTATAGCATATAATATATTCAACTCAATGTTCCACTCAGTCTGTGTTGTCCAATGGTTCCCTGTGATACGCGATATATATATATTTATAGATATATATATATATATTTATTGTCTCTTTAATTGTAGATGTCGTCCTGCTCTTGATTCTGCTCCTGCTCGTCTGTATTCGCTGTATATAATTGTACACTTCATGGGTCTCTGCCCTGCTCTTCTGTATATCGCTGTATCGTTGTACACCTTATGGGTCTCTGCCCTGCTCTGCTCTCCTACTGTTTTGTCCGGTCTTTTATACTGCATCTTTTGTTACGTACTGTTTGATTTGCTGCTACTGATCTTGCACCATCAATACTTGGTTTCCAACTTTCCTCTTGCATCATATACTGACGTTACACCCTCAATAATGGTTTTCCAATTTTCCTATTGCATCATACACTGTCATCTTTTGTAAGATAATGTTACATATATTACTAATTGCTGTATGGTGTCTAAAATATTACACTAACAATTCCACAATTAATTTTGCTGTAATGTCCTCATCAAGATCTAACTATTGATACTAAATTTGATTTATTTTGACAAAAATTTTCTCTTTACCCTTAACTACATAATTTATTACGCCCAAAATATTATGTCATGTGCCAAACGGATATTTTCCCCGTACTAGGACCATGTCATACTATTTTGTCATGCTGTTTAAATTTTTCTTTGTTGAACTTCAATTCTAGCTTTTTCTGTACTTGGAGTATTTTTTCTGATTAGTTTGGCCTAGTTCCTTCTGATTGCATCTTATCTGGTTGGACTGTATTCGCATGTAACCCTATTGTACATGGTCCTTAGGCTACGTTATGTTACATGCTGCCTGTGTGTGTGTAGCCATATCACAATGCTTGTAATACCAACAGGCTAACGTCTATAAAGCTCCATACTAATGTTTTTCATTTCTTTTATGACTGTATCATTTAATATGATTTCACTATCCTATCTGAAGCATTTTATTTGCTTTGATTGTTATTTTACTTGCAACTGCCAGTAATTGCC